>BTHU01000006.1:9152311-9437311 GCA_036184795.1 Tokudaia tokunoshimensis | reverse complement strand
CCTCCTCCTCCTCTCTTGCCATCCCCTTCCCCCTCGCCTCCTCCTCCTCCTCCTCCTCCTCCTCCTCCTTTTGCTGTGGCTGTCCTGGAAATCAATCTGTAGACCAGGCTGGCCTCAATCTCAGAGATCCTGTCTCTGCTGAGTGCCACCATGTCCAGTGCCACCATGTCCAGCTCTTTCCAGGATTACTTTTTAAATTAAAATTCATTCTCTCTCTCTCTCTCTCTCTCTCTCTCTCTCTCTGACGCTAGGGAGCAAACCCACAGCAATACATGTCCTAGGCAAGTTTTCTGTCACAAAGCTACACCTCCAGTCACTTGGAGACAGGGTTTGAAACCAAATAACTGAGCTACAGAACTCATGTACTTAACCAACTGTCCCATACTGCGCCACAACTAGGGGCTGAAGAGAGGGCTTGGGGTAAAGTACTTACCACACAAACATGATGACCCATATTTGAGCCCCAAAACCCATATAAAAAAGCTGGGTGCTTGTAATCCCAGCGCTTAGGAGTTGAAGATGAATGGACCCCTGACCAGCCAGCTAGCTAAGCTTGAAATGAGCTCCAGGCCAATAAAAAGTCACAGCTCAAAAGCAAGATAGATGGTATCCCAGGAGTAATACCTGAGGTTCTCTGGCTTCCACACCTACACACACACACACACACACACACACACACACACACACACAAAACTCTAGCTAGACTTGACAACACAAGTTCCAGGCCATAGTTAGCCAGGCTAACTATGTCTCAAAAGATAAAAATAACAAAGGAGCAACAAAGTGATTCCTCTAGTCTTCTGCACTCCCCCACATCCACCCCGCCCCTGCTGGGTGAAGTGGCCACAGTCGGCCATGTACATGGGAGGTTTACTGTCAGACCCCATCCTCCTCCATAAGCCAGTGTGTTTGGAAGTCTGCTTCATGTCATTTTACAGAACTGTGAAGTTCAGGGTCCCCTGAGTGACAAGTAGCCATGAAGAGAATGGAACTGAGCTAAACTGATCCTCAAACCTACCAGCCTCCAATGCAAAATGACTAGGAAGGTGTTGGGGTCTGAGGGTGGGGATTAACCACTGTCTCAAGGCCTTCTAGATGCTTGAAGGGGCTTAGGTATTATCTTTTTTTTTTCCGAGACAGGGTTTCTCTATGTAGCCCTGGCTGTCCTGGAACTCACTCTGTAGACCAGGCTGGCCTCAAACTCAGAAATCCGCCTGCCTCTGCCTCCCAAGTGCTGGGATTAAAGGCGTGCGCCACCACTGCCCGGCCTTAGGTATTATCACATGTGGTAGGGACTTGAGGTCTGAGACTTCTTCTACTGCGGTTGTTACTATGGTTGGGTTGTTAGGAGGGGATTGTTGCTAAGGAAACATTGCTACAATGTGACTTAGCAAATTTGCTTGATGGAAATCTCTTTGTGCCCAATGTTTCCATTGTGGTTGTTAAATATTCCCTCTCTGTGCATTCCCGTTTTGCAGGAGATAACACTGAGGCCCACACTGAGCCCCAGTGATGGTGACTCAGAGGTGTGTGCTCCATCCTGGGGGTGCAGTCAGAAGAGACCACCCCATTGTGCAATTTGAGAGAGAATGTTTCATTCGTCATTGAGGAGGAATGAAACCTGGAGAGGAGACTGAAGGCACAACAACCTTCGAATCCAGGGCAGGCTCAAAATGAAGTCCTGCTCAGCCGAGTGGGTTACTGGTTAGGACTGAATGCAGAGTCTGTAGTTGGGTGCATGGGGTCTCAAAATGCCCACTCTGTCTTTCAGGAGCTGGGAAATCTGTGAGTAGGGACATAGGCAGTGTAAGTCTCAGTTTCCCTATTTGTCAAAGACAAATGGTATACCCTCTAGGGTATATCTCCTTTCATGGGGATTCTATGGGGTCATGTCCACTGGAATTCAGTCAAGGTACCCCGGAAGCTGATGGTACTTGCTCCTATCTGACCCCATTCCCCCACCTCTTTCCACAATTAAAACCAATGACACCATGTGTGTCATTCTGGCAATGGATGCTAGCCTTTTATTCACCAGACCCAACCTGATAAAGTGTACAGCTACTGGGCACGGGTCTCTAAGATGGCATCAATTGGCCCACAGAGTGTTGGTCTTAGATGACGTCACTTCCCTTTTGCCTGTATCTCATTCCATGCTGGATAAGAACAGCTGCGAGGGGCGATGGTGAATCCACTTAAGGAAATCTGGAGAGAGAGAAAGAGGGAGAGAAAAAGAAAGGAAGGAATGAGGCAGGTGGAGAAGAAAGGGTTGACTGAAGAAAGAAGGAGGTGACAGGTGGAAGAGGGAAAAGAGGGAGGGAAGGAAGAAGGTGGGAGAGAAAACTTGGGGACTTCTCACAGGTGTGGCACCCTCAGTGACATTTGCCAGCAATTGGCGGGAGTCTCTTAGGTTCAGGACACCTGGCTACTTGGCCACACTCGCAATGAATGAGCTTTAGCCACATCGAGAATCTTAAAGGATTAATCTTCACTGACTTCACAGTGGTCACCTTGCGAATCCTTGTCTGGTGTGGTTACAGCTGTCATTCTCCAGATCCTATCACAGGGTAGAGCCTGATCTGTCTTACCCTGTGCTGTGTCTCCAACACACCATTTGCAGAGACATGAGAATGTTTGCTGAATGAGGCGAATCACAGGCCTGGGCATGGGGATGGGGGGAAAGGGGAAAGAGAAAATTCAAAACTAATTCATGATTAGATGCTGGAGACTGGCTATGGTCCTGTGTGTTATAGGTTCAGTGTTTGTATCAGTCACAAACTTAACCATGCTGCAGTCACAAGCAGCCCTCACATTTTAGAATTGTAAATACCAAATTTTTTGGTGTTGCCTTTTTGCACTACATGGTTTGGGCCATGGGGTGACTTTGTGAATGTATTGTTTTAATAACACAAGAGCTTCCCTGGTGGCCTGATCTCTGCCTGGGACTCCACTGTGGAAAAGGTGAAGAAGCTGGGGTGGATGGCACACTGGTTTTTACAGTACCCCCAAGTTCCCTGAAACTGACGCATATTACTTCTGCTGACACTCGACTGGCCAAGGGCAGTCACCCGCTCTCCTGGTTAACCTTAATTGTCAACTTGACACAGCCTAGAGTCATTGGAGAAACCTCAGGTGAGGAATTACCTCCATCAGATCAGTCCATGGATTTATCTGTGGGGCATTTTCTTGATTGTTACTTGATGGAGGAGGGCCTAGCCCACTGTGAGCGGCACCATTCCCTGGGCAGCTGGTCCTGGGCTGTATAAGAAAGCTAGATAGGCATAAGCCAGCAATCAGCATTCTTCAATGGTTTCTGCTTTAGCTCCTGACTTAAGTCCTGCCCTGATTTTCCCTAGTGATAGAATATATATAACCTGGAAGTGTAAGCCAAATAAACCCCTTCCTCCTCAGGTTGCTTTGGGCCAGTTTGTTTTACCACAGTAATGAGATGCAGACTAGAACACATGCTATTCCCAGTTTGAAGGGGATCAGAGAAGCACAATTTTAACTGGCTTCCTGGTTGGAAACACTTCTAGAAACATCCACCAAATAGTGTCAATGAAAACAGCAGTTTTAAAATATTCTTTAATTAGCTGTGCATATTTTATGATCAATATTTTATGTAACTGTAAGCATACGAATTCTCTGCACAGAACCGGGTGATCTCATATCAGGACTTGTTGATCATAAACTTAGGCTGACCTCGGAAGGGACTTGTTGGTCATAAGTCTGCCACAGCCCTGCATGATGTACTTCATTCATTCTGGTTTGGTCTCTGGCTGCTGAGATCCTGTGAGGCCATAGACACCCTTACACTGAGTTGAAAGACTTTATCTTTCTGCTGTTTTAAATTATGTGTAGGTGAGAGGTGGAGGGTTGCGCACATGAGTGCAGTGCCCAAGGAGGCCAGAAGAGGGCGTCAGATCCCGTGGAGCTGGAGCTAGGAACAGAACTGAGTTCCTTTGCAAGAGTAGCAAGTGCTCTTAAACACTCAAGCGTCCCTCCAGATCCAGATTCCTGTCTTAGGATAGTTGATGCCCTGCACTCGTAGGCTGCCTTGACTGGTACTGCTAACCAAGTAAGGACCTCCCAGAAAGACCCCAAACACCCTGTTTTACTGGGAGGGGAAAAAAAAGAGGAAAACTTGTGTCAAAGTCCAGGTCAGTGAGGAGGAAGGGGGCCACATCTCAGCCGGAGCATGTAGACTGGCAGGGAGACACAAAACCACTTGCACATTTTGATTCAACAAACCAGATGTTGAGCATGTAAACTCAAATCTATTACCAAGAAGACAGAAGAAACCCATTTAAATGGCTGTTTTCATGTCCAGCCAGCACAACATTGATGAAAATGGGAATTAGAGTCACTTGAAGGAGGATCTTTCACCAAGAGATGTCTTTGGTTACACAGCTCAACATTCTCATTTTGATCCAACCGTGGAAGAAAAGTAAAGAATCCCCAGCAGCCTTTGGAAACCCACGTCTGAACGCAAGGCTGTGAAATGGTCCTTGTCTCCTCCCGGTCCTTTAAAAGCCATGTATTAACTTGTATGTCACATCATTCCTACTGCTGTGCACCATTTGCCCTTGGGGGCGGGGCCAAAAAGAGAATTCTCCAGAATGTCTGCCAGTGTGAGCGTTGCTGGCGTTTACTGCTATGTGTTGCTTTGTCCCTGAGCGAGCATGTTCTGCATGTGTGTGGCATGCATTCAGACCAGTCCCTAAACATGTGCCGGGTTCAAATCCAGCCGCACTCAGACCTATTTTCCACGTGGGAGACCCCGACAAGCCAGTTAGGCGGCATGGCTCTGTTAGCCTCTATTGCTCCAAGACGGAAACACCAGGCGATTCTTCATCCTTTCTCTCCCCTTTCCCTCCACAGTCCAGGACCGTGTGTTCCGAGGAGCCTCCTCCTCATTCTGTCCGCTCAGTCATCAGTGGCAGCTGGGCCTGAGACTGAGGGGTGTTTTACATTTGAGATGCGTCTGCATCTGGGACTCACTCAGTTAAGTTGATTGGGAAGTCCTGTGTTTCCGATCCAAAAACACAAAACAAAAGAATGGGAAAAGAAGCGGATTTTCGCCCCCTTCTTTTCGTGTGGATTTTTAAAAAAATTCTGTTCAACTTAGCTCGTAAGGTTAAGAGAAAACGGCGATGGGGTGTTGGCTTGGCTCGGTGCTCTCTCCACCGCCTTCCCTTTGTAGCGTGCGGGCCTCCCAGCTGAGGCATGATTGGATTATTGTGGATGGAGAGGCTGGACTCTTCCTCTGGGTCTGTTACTTTGGGATTTCTGCCCAGGAAAAATCGGAGCTGGATGAACGAAGAGACTGCTGAAACCACAAAGAAATTAAACCAGTGCGCAGCGCCGACCGGAGCCCCGGGTTTGGCTGGCTTACATTTCCAGGCTAAATGGCTGGAACTCTATCTTCTACCGAAGAGGCTTTGAAGACATTTGGGCTAAGAAAATGTGCAGTGAGTTTGGAGGATGTGGTTGGTTGGTTAGTTGGTTGGTTGATTGGTTGAGAGTTCAGCAGGCATTCCCAAGGGCTCTGGGTTCTGTTATGGCTTACACCAGGTGTAGTGGCTCGGGCTATAATCTCAGCACTTGGGAGGCGAAGACAGGAAGATCGGAAGTTCAAGGCTATCCTCAGCTACATAATGAGGTCAAGGGCAAAGAGCACAATGAATCTTCCTTTGCTCCTAAAAACCTCTGGAGGCAGCGGATACCGAGTTAGAACACCACAACATAGAAAAGCCAATTTAAAAACATACCCTATAGTCATTATTTACAATTCACATTTCTATGGGAATTTAAAATATTTTAAAATTTAAAACTAATTTAACTTGATGCTTAAACTTCTGTCCCATTTACAAATCATGATTGGCACCACTCTTTTGCTGGTTTTCAACAGCTAATAACTGTGATTTAAAATGGTACCTCGTTTTTCTTAAGCCAGGCCTGTGCCACACACTTTTGATCCAGTACTCAGGAAGCAGAAGCAGGTAGATTTCTTCCTTCCTTCCTTCCTTTCAAGATTTATTTATTGTTATATATAAGTACACTGTAGCTGTCTTCAGACACACCAGAAGAGGGCATTGGGTCTCATTACAGATAGCTGTGAGCCACCACATGGTTGCTGGGATTTGAACTCGGAAACCTCTGGAAGAGCAGTCAGTCCTCTTAACCACTGAGCCACTTCTCCAGCCCCCGGCAGGTGGATTTCTATGAGTTCCAGTCCAGCCTGGTCTACATGGTGATACCGTCTTTCATATATCCCCCCAAAATGAAAAATACACATTTTAATTCAATTTTCTAAGAAGTAAGCACTCTGACTTTTTATTATTTAAAAAAAAATCAAATGTTTAAAATGGGTCTTTGAGGACCATTTTTATTTGACCTTACTTTTGAGAAGGGGCTTACTAACTAGCCCAGGCTGGCTTTGAACTTGCGGGCTTCCAGCCTCAGCCTCCTTAGTACTGGGATGACCAGGCATTGCCACTGTGCCATGAGAGTTTATTATTCTTTTCAGAAAGATTCACCTCTAGAGCAGAGGTACTCTTTAAAATCCAACAGTCGAGTTGACCATTTGATTTCTAAAACAAAACAAGCCACCTGTGAGAGCAGAAACCCATTTCACTGTAAATCATCCAAATTGTGTGTGTTTAAAAAAAAATACTGTTCTCAAAATTATCACTTAAGGGATGGGAATTCTATACTGCTTTACACATAATAGCTGTTCTTCAACTTTTTAATAATTCCTTTGTATTTTTTATGTGTGTTGGCCTCTTTCTTGCCCATGCATCTGTGTTGAGGGTGTCAGATCCCCTGGAACTGAAGTTGCAGACAGGTGTGAGCTGGGAATTACACAAGGGTCCTCTGGAAGAGCAGCCAGTACTATTAACCTCTGAGCTATTTCTCCAGTCCCAATGGTTGTTCTTCAAGATCCTGGCTTGCTGAGCACTGAAGCAGCCCCCAACAAGATCTAAGTTCAAGACACACCGTCACCACCAGGGCTGTTCAGCATCACCTGTACAATCCTGTATATAATGGCAGTGTGTACTTTGCAGAGAACCCTCAAGGGTTAAGCAAGGTAAGACATCATGTGGTGTTTGCTGCCTTTTTTACAAATTATTTTGGAACCAGGATCAGAAATAAGCAGGATGAGATCAAATTACTGAGGATAGTGGAATTCCCGGAACTCAATAAATACCAGAGACTTATTATTCAGAGGCCAGAAAAATAGCCCACCTGCACATTCTTGGGTCTATGAAATGGGCTTGTATCCACCAGAGCAAGTCTGTTCGTGGAAAGTTAAGTCACCACGTTTAAAAACTTCCCCCCAAGAGAATTGGATTTGATCTTTGTGTCAGAATCAAAATTTCCAACTGAGTTAGCTCAGGGACAGTCAGCCAGGCCTGGCCCTGTGAGGACCCCTGTTTTAGGCAGCACCCATCAAGGGCCTCACAGGTTTTGGGCCCAGTGCTGAACTTTGATTCATTACCATTTTATAGATGAGAATGCTGAGGCCCAACAAGCCACTGACTGGTTAGCCAGAGGTCAGAGACTGGTGCTATCTGTCTGTATCCCTTGATGCCTAGCTACCTTATAGTTTGAGGCAGCTGGCTCTCTCACCTGAACCCAGAGCTCAAATACTGGGCTAGTCTAGCCAGCAAGCTCACTCTGGGGATCCCCATCTCTGTCTCCCAGTGTGACTGGATTAAAGGCAGGTTGTCACACCTTGACATTAACAGTAGGTGCTGGGATCTGAACTCCAGTCCTCACATTTGCCCAGCAGCCTCCTTTCCCCCATGCAGCCATCCCCACGGCCCTCAAGGCACTGACAATTTTAAATTTATACTTATTTACTTATACACTGTGTGTGTGTGTGTGTGTGTGTGTGTGTGTATGAGGGTTGGTAGAAACCTATGCGTGCCATGGCACGTGTGTAGAGGTCAGAGGTCAGAGAACAATGTATGGGTGTCAGTTCCCTTCTTCACCATGTGGGACCCAGGGATCAAATTCAGATCGTCAGACTTTAGCAGCAAGTTCCTTTACTTACGGAGCCATCTTGCTGGCCCTCTATGGACTTTTGACCCATGATAATTTCAGCTCATAATGAAGTCAGCAGAATTCTGTCCCACCATGAGAGAAGCAGGTAGTCAGTCGCCCAGCAGCCAGGGCAGCCTACCAGTTTGGTGCTTAGCTGCTGCATTGTGCCCACTGGCATCTTTTCAATTTAGGCAACAGGAGCGTACTGAGTTCAGTTTTTAAAAATGAAACCTTTGAGGTGAAGATAGAGTCACCTACAACGTGAGTAACACAGAATCCTTTGTCTTTCTCCCAGGCTCCTGGTCCCCCACCCTCACCCCAAGTTAGCATCTCACAAAACAAGTGCAACACACACACACACACACACACACACACACACGCACGCACACACGCACACGCACGCACGCACACATGCACACATGCACGCACGCACTCACACACACACACACACACACACACACGCATGCACGCACACACGCGCGCGCGTGCACGCACACACACGCATGCACGCGCGCGTGCACACACACACACACACACACACACACCCAGAGCCTGCTTTTAGAGTAAAGCTTCAGGGGTGGGGTGGGGGGGCACGATGGTGCCTCAGTGGACCTGAGTTCAAGTCCATAGTACCCAAGGGGGAAAAGCCAGTCTTAGTTACATGTGCTATGGGTGCTTGCAACCCCAGGTCTGGGTGCTTGAGAGTGGAAATGAAGGATTGCTGTGGCTTGCTGAGAGCAGTGTGGCATCAGGTTCAGTGAGGGACCCTGGCACAAGGGAATAAGGTGGAGTATGGAAGACACACAATCAATCAGTCAATTAATCAATCAATCAATCAAAATGAGTTTTGAATGGCTACTTATACACAAGAACGCAAGCTAAAGTTTCTAAAGGAAGGACATGGAATAACTATCACATCCCAGCACCTGCTACTTGCTTCCAGATCTGATGTGACGGCTCCCTTACCCATCATTTGTCAGATATTGTAAAAAAAAAAAAATTTTTTTTTCAAAGTTTCACCCTCTGCCTGTGTTCTCTCCCCACAGTGAGAGAAGACCACTCGCACAGCTGTGGGGCTGCGACACCTGCTGGCTTTGCAAACTGTCCTTCAAGAGAGATTTCCTTGAAAAGAGATGCCAAGTTGTGTTTGCGTAGATTGAATACACAGACAGGGTGGATGGAAGAGCATTTTCAGCTAAAGGAATAGAGTAAGCTTAAGTCAAGAAACAAGGACACGAATCCTTCTAGAAAGAGAAAGGAAGGAGGTCAGGGGGTCAGGAGGAGGGTGGCTAGATGGAGCACAATTCCAAGACCACTCCCTAAAGAGCCCCTCCTCCTATTCAAATGTTCCACATGGCTCCTCCCTAGATGCCTCTAGCCACCCTGTGGATTGACACCACAGGTCCGTTCCTCAGTCCACAGACTGGCCTGATTTGTGGCTTCCCTAGGCCAGGGCCACTGCTGAGCTTCCTTCGTGGACACAGAGGAACGATGAACCTTATAGGACAGCCATTCTCAGCCCTCCCTGATTTACAAGAGACAAAGGCAGAACACGAGCCTTTCTGCTTCCTAAAAAAAAAACCTCTCTGACCTTTTAATCGAGTTTCAAGCTCTCTCTCCTTCTCTCTCTGTTCCTTTTTCCTCTACTTAAACCAGTCCTAGAAAGCTGTAAATGGCCTCTGATGCTATATAAACTGCCCCGTAAACCCGGGTTTTATAGGTTTAATTGCCCCCTTTATAGCACTGTGTGCCTGGGTCCCAAAACACTCCACTGTCATAGGACAAGTTCAATCACAGTAAGAGTCTGGGCCACCCCGCGGTGGGGGTTTTGAACTCCAGGAGCCCATGAGGCACCTGGCCTGAGCAATTTCTTTCTTCTCAGGAAGCTCCGAGTTGGACGCGTCACAAAAGGAGGCTCATTTCCTAAAGCCAATGGAGCCACTTTTACCAACGATCTACGAATTTCAAGACTCTGGGTCACTTCTGGTTTGAAAGAGCTACAGCAGAAGACATACCAACAAAGTGACAAGATTTAAAATGTTTATGTATGTACTCGGTAAAAGAACTTGTGTGTGCTCATGTACACATCTGTGTTTGCGTGCCCGTGTGCAAATTTGCGCATGTCCGTGCATGCGTAAGCTTCAGTGTTCATGTTGAGATCAAAGGACAACTTGTAATAGTTGGTTCTCATTTTCCTCTCTGTGGGGTCCTGGGGATCAAACTTGGGTTGTCAGTCTTGGTGGCAAGCTTCCTTATCCACAGAGTCATCCCATCTGCATCATGTTTGTTTATTGGCCCATATTTTAACACAGAAACTCACTCTCCGGTCCAGGCTTGCCTGAGACTCACTGGGTAAGCCAGGCTGGCTTCAAATTTCCAGCAATCCCATTGCCTCAGTCTCTCAAGCCCTGGCATGATTATCACACCCCATTTCTACTTAATTTTACAAATAAAGTTTTATTGGGACCAGGGCCTTGAGTGTTATGACACCAGCCTGAGGTCTACAAGATCAGGCTCCGTTTTGCCTATATGGAAATTTCTGGGAGTTTCCTTATCAAGGGCTTGACACATCTTTTTTTTGTAATTTTAAAAGCACCACAATAAGAGATTGTGTGTACTGCTCATGGAAAGTCCTGTACCATCTTAAATTTGAAGCTAGGAGAATATTTCTCCTGCCTCACCCTCATCCTGGCCTTATCACACAGCAAGGACCTCTGCTGCAATCCATTTCCCCCAGCTGACTTCCAAAGTGATTAGGATCTCACCCAGGAGGCCACATCTCCACCCAGGTGTCCTCATGACCACATTGTGCAGTAGCAGATTGGGGCAAATATTCCTGACATGCTTCAGCTGCTCAGGATAGAGAGGGGACAGCTTCCTTAAACTGTCTTAGGGATCCTCTGTGGGTTCCAGAGTCAGCAACCTACACTCTTTTACCACACTGCTATAAGAAATTATATCTTATAGTTCCCAACCCTACCCAGTTCTAGGGCTCCCTCTCAATATATTCAGCATCCATCCATCCATTTACCCATCCCATTTATTCACCCACACACCCATCCACTCACCCACTTACCCACTCATCCATCCATCCATCCATCCACCACCCATCTACTCATCCATTCATCCATCCATCTATCCACCTATCCATCTTCCATCCACCCACCCATCTATACACCTACCTACTCCTTATCCATCCATCTACCCATCCATCCACTCATCCATCTACCATCCTATTCATTCATTAATCCATCCATCTACCCATCCACCCACTCATTCATCTACCCATCCATCCATCTGCCTATCCATCATCCATCCACCCATCCATCATCCATCCATCCATTCATCCATCCATCCATCTACCTATCCATCATCCATCCATCTATCCATCCATCCATCTACCAACCCAACCATCCATCTATACATCCACCTACTCACTCATCCGTCCATCCACCCACCCATTCATCTATTTACCCATCCACCAACCCACTTATCTTTCTGCTTGCCCACTTACCCACTGATTCATCTGCCCACCCACCCAACCCTACATTTACACAACAGAACTTATGGAATGAGCTCCTATTATTTGCTAAGTGTTTTTTTTTTCAATGTCAAACATAACAACAAGGAAAACAATGATGAAAATTGTTGTCCTTCCAGATCTTGGTGATGCACAGGACATGATGGTACACACCCTTAATCCCATAGTCAAGAGGCTGAGGCAGGTGAATTTCTTTGGGCTGTGGGCTCCAGGCCAGCCTCATCCATGTACTAAGTTCTAGTCCTGCCAGGACTGCAGAGTGAGACTATCTTAAAAAATGGGGGTAAAGGGGGCTCTCCTTTGGGGCTAGGGGCAATGGTTCCATAGGATTTATTGCATAAGGACTGAAGTTCTGGGTCCTGGAACTTCCACATGCTCCCATTAAAAAAATCTGGGTGTGTGTCACAGCCCACCAGTGATTGTAGCACTTGAAGGTAGAGATAGGGTCCTGGAGCAAGTGGTCTGGTAAGACTAAAGGAATCAATCAGCTCCAGGCTCAGCGATAAGGAAGAGGATGATTGAGGAAGGCTCCAGACCTCAGTCTCTAGCAGGAAGATAACCTCTGTAAGGAGCGTCAAAAAGTAGTGAGCTCTCCGGGCAACCACAAGTGCATACTTGTGTGAGGAGACAGCCTATGCAAAAGTCCTGGGCTCGGCTGCGCCTGACGCCTTCCTGATATCTGGGATGAGGGATCCAGATGGGTGATTGCATAAAACCTCATGTGGGGATTAAGACACCAGCCAGTTGGAGGACATGACAGACAACGGGAATCTTGCATTTTTAAGAAACTCCCTCTAGGCACTACACAGAGAACAGACTCCAGGGGCTGAAGATAGCAGAAGGCGGGCCATTGAGGGGTCACCACCATCTTCCATTAAAACAAGATGGCCAAAGCAGAACTGGTGGCAGGCTCTGACTTTTCCACAGCATCCTGATTATGTGAGGATATGTTCACAGTCTGGGTGCCCGGGAAATGGTCACAGGGTCCCCCAGGAAGCCAGCTAGCTACCTTGAGGCTATTGAATCCCCCCCACCTCAAACTCTTCCTGAGCAATGACATCTCCCGAGAAGAGACACCTCAGAAGTTGACTCTCGATTCACTTTTCCTAGGAACTAAATGACAGTGAGACCGCCATCAGTAACAGGGCATGTTCTCTTTCAAAGTCTGCCGTTGCTGACCATGGCTGTCAAGGGGGGATCCGGGAGGGAACAGAGACCTCGACGGACAAACCCTTGAAGGAGATTCCTCGGCGCATGCAATAAGTACCAGGACTGCTTTTCATTGACTTTGCACAGTTTCTGCTATACCTCTTGGTAGGAGCCAGAAGCCTTGGTTTGGATCAAGGTCCCTGAGTATCTGTGGGTCTGTCCTCTGCCCTGCCTGACATTCCCACATTCAAAGGTTCAGTCACCCAGGGATGTCTCAACTCTGTCCTTCACAAGCTTGGAGCACCATGGGCGTTGATTGAGATTTGCCTTGAGAAAGCAACTTCCAACCCTTCTTCTCCTCTCCTGCCTGAACTGAGCTGCAACAGCGGCTTACAAATGTGGAAGAGAAGCCACGCGATTTCAAAGGGCCTCTGGCATTCTGCTGCGGTCCTGAGATACCATCTGGGGCCCAGTTAGGGAAGACACAGTACACTGGAGAAAGGCCAAGGCCTGGGGGCTCCACGGCTCCTGCGTTCGAGATGAGACGCATTCTTAGTGACCACTGAGCCAGGGAAATGGAGACCAGTCTTTTCATCTTGGCCGGGAGATCCGAATCTCTGACAATACCAGAGATTATCTGCCCTCGCTCCTCATTGGTTGGCCTCGGACTTGGGGCCCTGGAGAACAGCTTGCATGTGACCCAAATCCAATGGGTTCCGGGGAGTCACTTTCCAACTTAAAGCCTGATTCCGCTTTGAGAGTGAGGTGATGTCATTGCTGGAGTTAAAGGCTGCTGGAGATACAGCTGAACAATGATAGCTGATGGGAAACTAAGCTTGGGGTAAGGCCGCCATTCCAACATGGAGTACCCCAGGACAGCTGCAGGGAACACTCAATGGTTAACAGCTTTCTCTGCTCTTCCAAAGGGAACAGAATGTGGTTTTCAACACCCACACTCAGCAGCTGACAATGCTTGTATCTCCAGCTCCAGGTCATCTGGTACCTTCTTCTGGATTCTGTGGCTACTCCAATACCTGTGGCATATATGCATGCAGACACACACATAGACATGCATTTTTTAAAGCCTTGACTTTAAGGCTGGTTTCTGAGGAAATGAGATACTGTGCTGTGCTGTGCTGTGTTGTGCTGTGCTGGGATAACCCCAGATAGATCATCACACAGTCATCTTGTTCTCTGTGAATTTTAGAACAAACACCACCTATCCAGTTCAGGGACTCAAGTGGGACTCAGATATGAGATATGAGTCCAGCATGGCTAGGTCCAAATGGTACCTTTTGTAGAGTGCCTAGAGGGTTAAGGAGGGACTCCTATGATCTGTTTTGCTTGCGTGTCTTGAGACAAGTTCTCTCTGAGCTGCCCACGGTGAGCTCAGACTCCCATCCCCATTCCCATCCCAGTCCCCCTGATGCTGGACTGACGGTCAGCTCTCACCTGGCCTGCCTTTCAGTTTAGTGTTTGTTGAGACAGGGTCTCATGTAG
The DNA here is from genome assembly GCA_036184795.1 of Tokudaia tokunoshimensis. Taxonomy (NCBI): domain Eukaryota; kingdom Metazoa; phylum Chordata; class Mammalia; order Rodentia; family Muridae; genus Tokudaia; species Tokudaia tokunoshimensis. Next base: position 9,423,075 of record BTHU01000006.1, on the reverse strand, counting down.
CCCAGGCTAGCCTCAAACTCTCTATGTATCTAAGGATGACTGGAGACTTCTGCTCTTCCTGCTACACATCCTCAGTGCTGTCACGACAGGGATGCAATACCACACCCTGTGTGTGTGATGGGTGGGCACAGGAACCAAAACATGTGAGTCAAGTATTCTGCCTACTGAGCTACACCCTGCCTGGAGTTTTCTGCAAGATCCTTCAAATTCTAGTGTCTAAAAGATTTATCACTGTCTCCCAGAACAAGGACAAGACTCTTCCTATTCACTGCTGTGAACCCTACATGTTCGGTGGCACCTGCTTTATTGAGAGAGTTAGTTCTGGCTCAATTAAATCAACTATTCCACCGTATGGTGGTAGTTTCCTTTGCAGACTACAATGTGTCTTATTTGGTATTGTTCCAGACCCTGAGTGATTCAGCTCGCCTTGCTTTCGTAGTTCAAGTCTGGAACATACCAGCCTGGAAGTTGACTTTGCATCTCAAGGTATGTTTGGTGATGTCTGTAAGACCTTTGTGCTTTGATTTTTACAATTTCACAGCTATGACAAGCACGTGTTCTCTCTCTCTCTCTCTCTCTCTCTCTCTCTCTCTCTCTCTCTCTCTCTCTCTCTCTCTCTCTCCCTCTCCCTCTCCCTCTCCCTCTCCCTCTCCCTCTCCCTCTCCCTCTCCCTCTCCCTCCCCTCCCCCCCCTCTGAACTTGGGCATTAAATCAAGTTTGTTTCATTAATTTTCTGTTTGCATGGAGCTCGAATCTAATGTCTTTGCTGTCAAGGACGAGAGGGATGGGGAACAGAAAGAAGGAATGCTTGAACAGAACGGGGCATATCTGTTTTCAGTGGCTAGATTGTCACACAAGAACTTCCTGGTTTAGGTAATGATGAGTTTGTTCATGCAAAACCCAGGCTGTCTGGCCAGGTGACAGAATAGAGGGAGAGTTGGAGTTTGGAATTCATTCAGTCATTCATTCACTCACCCATTTCTGCATTTGACTGATACTTACCCAGCAGCCCCTTTGGAGAGGTTGGTTATGATTTCTAGGGCTGTATTGAGTAGCAGCTAAGGTCCAGTCTCTTGGAGTTTATGATCCCTGGAGAAGTTAGACAGTTAAACAAGTCCCTGTGAGTGTCATGGGGCTTTAGCGTGCCTCTGGTACCCAGGTCACTTCCAGGTGATAGGATCTAGACACAGTGCCTTTTCCAATGTCTAACTTCAGTTGTCTTGTGTGTTCAGTGAGGCCCTGCCCTGGGTTAGCAGAAGCCTAGGAAAGACTTTCACTATAAAATCATTCTGAACAGTACTGGGAATCAATTTATGACAGCCCTACATTGTATAGATGGGGTAACTGAGGCCCAGAGGACCGAAGGCATTGAGTCTCAAAGGTGTCTGGAGACGTGGCCTTCAGGGTACAAACCTGTGAGATTTTTAGCTCCACTGTGTGTGGACTTGGATCTGACGTCTTCACACCATAGTGGTGGTAATGCAGCACCCAGATCCTCAGTGACTGTGGAGAAGGTTGACCTGGGCCGAAGGGGAGATAATTCCACAAGCGCATTCAAGACCAGCGATGCTTTGCTTTTATGCCTGAGATTTCTCAATTCTGAGAAACCAAGAGACCCATTTTCTAGGGATGCAGCTTCAGCCATGGCTGTTAGATTCCAGAAGGGTAGGAAATTGGAAAGAGATGAATGATTTAGATCCTGGGGCACCATCCTACCCCCAACCTTGTAGTTTGGGGGTGGATTTAATAGTCTGAGTGCAACCTCAGTCTGAGCCAACCCCAAGCAAGGTCCATGTGTTCATTGGCAGGACCCCAACAGCAATCTCTTCCCCAGCCCAAGAGAATCACCTGGTCCTTCTGCCTGCCGGAACCCCAGGGAGGATTCTGATCTGCTGTGTGTTGTATACAAACAACCCAACTCAAGGAATCCATACCCTCACCTGCCCGTCAACTCCTCCTGTCTACAAACAAGACAGTCAAACAAAACCCAAAGTGAATCCCACCCTCCCGGGATGTCCAAAGCTGTAATTCTAAATACCAGATTTAAGACAGACTATTCTGCAAAAATTCTTATGGATGTGGCAGAATATTATACTACTTGATGTGACGGTGTATGAAAGGTACCATTAAAGCTCTGCCAGGAGGAGGCCAAGAGGCAGAGGGATGGAAAAATGGGACTGGAGAGATGGCTCAGTGGTTAGCACTGACTGCTCTTCCAGAGGTCCTGAGTTCAAATCTCAGCAACCACACGGTGGCTCACAACCATCTGTAATGGAATCTGATGCCCTCTTCTGTTGTGTCTGAAGACAGCAACAGTGTACTCACATATATAAAATAAATACATCTTTTTTTTAAAAAAATCAATAGGCAGTAATGGATGAGGAAAAAACATATTTTTTTTAAGAGAGAAAAATGACTGAAAGAGAATGCCTTCAACAATCAGGGAGGCAGGGACAGTTTTGTGCCTTTGGATGGGAAGATTCTTAGTGATAAGTTTGCAGTAACCACAGTGACAAATTCTTCCGCCCAGCCTTACTCCCATTGAAACACCCTGAGACAGGGCTGGAGAGATGGCTCAGAATTTAAGAGTGCATGCTGTTCTTGCAAAGGACCCCAGTTCATTTCTAGAATCTATGTGAGGCAGTTGTTCAGGCTCCAAGGGGAATCTAACAGCCCCATTTTGGACTCTGTGGCTACCATATGCTAGCTTTCTCATCCACCGTTTAAAAACAAAAATAAATCTAAAGTCTTTTAAAACACATAAAGAGGGAGCCAGGTACAGTAGTGCATGCCATTTGGCACACTGAAGATAAAGACAGGAGGACGAGGGGTTCAAGGCCATCCTCAGCTACATTGTGAATTTGAAGAAATCCTGGGCTACATGAAACCCATTTTACATGCATAAAGCAAAACAATGACAAAATAAAAACAGAGTCAGAATTCCCAGGAGGAAAACCCTACAGTCATAGACTCTCTCTGATCCTTAGCTCTCCATCAGTATCTTTTCATGTGACCTTCTCATGATTTGAATGACAGCGTCCTCCACAGGCTCATACATTTGAATTCCTGGTCCCTGTGGGTGGAACTGTTTGGGAAGGATTAGGAAGTGTGGCCTCATTGGAGGAGGTGTCCCTAGGGGCAGACTTTGAGGTTTCCAAAGCCCATGCCATTTCTGTTAGCTCTCTTTCTGGTGTCATGCCTGCCTGTCTGCTGCTATGGTCCCCATGATGGTCATGAACCCTACTACCCTCTAGAAACAGGAATGCATGTCCTTGGTCATGGTGTATCTTCACAGGAATAGAAAACTAACTGAGACAATGAGAAGCAGGGATGAGGATCCCAAGAATAAGCTATGCATCAGAGCACACCGAGTGACCACAATCCCTCTCCTTTCCCATACAGTTTTGACTGTGAGTCACAACTGCCCCAGGGGACAACTCAGGGGATGAGCCTTGGCTTCAAGCCTGGCTCTGTTGCATCTATTTCTGGAACTCAACCAGGGCACTAACAAGATTAAGTACCCTGCTGTAGGGAACCAGGACATGTACATGAAGGACCAGCAAAGGACTGAGCACCAGCTGAGGCATCTTGGGTGAGCTGGCACCAGCTACTTCCCACAGCTACCTGTAAACAGTGGAGTCCAGCCAAACCTGGAAGGAATCCTAACTGACCTTAGTTGAATTCAGTGATTCAAAGAATCTGTAAGTGATGGGGATTTTCAGCCAGTAAGTTTGGGGGAATTTGTTACACAGCAAAAGCTAGCTTGCACATATTCTACAGTGAGGATCACTCTGAATTAAATAAATGGTGCCCTTTAGAAATTAATAGTCTGCAACTTCAGTGCTTCAGGCACATAACAACCTTCAACAAACTGATATCTGTCAGTCAGGATAAGATGAGAAAATCTCTCCTAAAGATGCAAAGGCAGGGCTGGGGAGATGGGTCCATCAGTAAACTGCTATCTACAAAGGCAGGTAGAGTCCCAGCAATCACACGCAAAGCCAAGTGCAGTGTGTGTGTGTGTGGTGTGTGTGTGTGTGTGTGTGTGTGTGTGTGTGTGTGTGTGTGTGATCTCAGAGCTGGAGAGGCAGAGGGAAGGGAGCCCTGGGCTCCACTGGCTGGCCAGTCTTGTCAACAGTGACCTGTGGATTTAGTGAGTGACTCAGTCTCAAAATATGAAGTGGTGAGAGACTGAGAAAGATATATAATGTTGACCTCTGACCTACACACATGCGCACACACCCATACACACCACCACATACAACGTATAACATACACAGCATATACACAGAGAGTATACACACCACACACAACATATACATATAATACACACACCACACAACATACAACATATACCACACACATACAGAGCACACACATTACACACAACATACACACAGCACAACATATAATATACACACCACACACATGCCACACACACCACACACATCACATCCACCACAGATACCATACACACCCCACACACACAACACACACACACTACACACATACCACACAAACACACCACACACCCTCCACACACATACATCACACATACAACATACACATACACACAACACACACAACATATAATATACACACCACACACATACCACACATAAGCAACACACACACCACATAAGCACACACCACATGCATACAACACACATACCACACACCCCTCCACACACATATAACATACAAAACACACACAACACATACATACCACATACACACATAAACATACATACACACACACACACACACACACACACACACACACACACACACACACCTGTCTTCCCAGCTCTCTGTGGAGCCGCCTTCCCAACCTTCTTACCAGGCATCTGACTTACCAGGCGTCTTTTCCATTATCAGCTCAGCGCATGGGTCTGGTCTGTTCCTGAATACTGAGTCCACCTGGATCTCACAGTAGCCTCGTGGGACAGGACAGGAAAGGAGCAAGAACAGATGAGGGAGCAGCAGGGGCTGGATTTGGGGCTGGGGGAAGGAAGGGAAACTTGGCAAAGATGAAAGAAGCAGGGGGCCTCAAGAAGCAGCAGGCCAGTTGCAGAAAGCCAGATCGGGAAGGAAGTGTGTTTACTGCCCCTGAAGTCAGGACCTGACCACAGCACTGCCATCTTGTAAAAAGGCTTTTATTTGTCTTTTTTTGACCGTGAGAGTCCTGGGAGGGAACCATTAAAGGAACAGAGCCCGGGCAGCTCTAGAGGCAGGCATGCGCCTGTGTGCCTGCTCGCTCGGCCTCCTTCTGGCCCCCACCCCCACTTTTTTACAAGGGCCAACTGGGTTGCAAGGTTAAAGCCCGAGGGAACCCACTGGTGTTGTGGAACTTTTTTACAAAGTGAGAGGATCAAAGCAGTTAGCAAAGGGCAGGAGACCAGGCCTGCCAGAAGGAGAAGCCAGCGGCCTCGAGCCTCAGATACACACACCGGCTGCCTCGGGCCTGCTGCGCATGTCTGTCTCCTGGGTCCACTGCACGGAGCAGAAGGCTTGGGGGATCTCTTCCCGCTAGGCAGGTGTGAAGCTGGGAACAGAATACATAGGTTTGGGAATCGCTAGGCATCAAAACAAACAAACGAAACGATGAGGGGCCAGATGGCTTTATCAGTGGGTCTCAACCCAGGGGTCGCATATCAAACATTTACACTGTGATTCAATGCAGCAGGAGGATTACAGTTATGAAGTAGCAACAAAATAATGTTATGGTTGGGCTGGGGGGAGTCGCCACAGCACGAGGAACTGTATTAGAGGGTCAAGGCATTAAGGAGGCTGAGAACATGTCCGTTTAATGTGTGAACCCCCACCCCTTTGCATGTCAACTCCTCATCCCCCTCCCCATTCCCCTCCCTCCCCTTTCTTCCATCCCTCCTTTCTTTTTTCCCTCCCTTCCTCGTTCCCTCCCTTCCTTCTTCCCCTCCCTCCTTTCCTCCTCCCCTGCTCCTCCCCTCCCCTCCCCTCCTTCTATACCTCCTTTCCTCCTTCCCTCATTCCTTTCCTACCTTCCCTTCCTCCTTCCCTCTTTCTCTCCCTCCCTCCCTCCCTCCTTCCCTTCCCCTACTTCCTCTTACTCTACCCAGAACATCTGGGTTCGTTCTGGTAAATTTGGAAGGCAGAATAATGGCCCCAAAGGTGTCCGACCTTTGAGTGCATTGCCTTCCCGTTGCATTTCAAGGTCCCTAAGTCAGAGGAGATATCTGATACTGATATCAGGGCAGTACCCATCTGATCCCTCACGGCCTTAGGTCGGCAGATCCCATTCAAGAGCCCCAGATACTCACTGAACCTCCCTGTAGGCTTTCTTACAGTTACCTGTAGACTCCATCCTGGTCAGTTCCACCTCAGAGTGGTTTCTGATAGAATAGTCATTTCCATTTTCTTCCTTTTGGGGCGTTTATTTGGGTAAAGAATACATTACAGTAAAAACTATTAGTAAGTCATAAAGTGGACTTTATGGGCTAGTAATGGGTATATAAATGCCAGGGGTTTGGGAAATAAACTGGACTGGAGTTTTCTGAAGGGCCCTATTTTGAACTTCAAAAAGGCCAATATTTTAATATATATTTACATACTTTATATAAAGCTTGTTAATTAGGGGCAGGGAAAAATGGACTTTGCACTCTTGGGTTGGTTGCTCACATCTCAGCAGGCCATGGACACGGAACAAGAAAGAAAGAAAATGTTCCAAGTAGTCTCGAACTGTGGTGTGACCCTTTGAACTGGGTGCCACGGGACAAATGCCTTGGCATCCCTAAGCCTCCGTTTCTATAGCTGTAAAGGATCCAAGAGAAGTCCTCCCTGGGACAGAGAAAGATGGAGCATGGGGCTTTCTGAAAAGAAGGTGGCGGTCAAGACTGTCACCACTTTTCATGCCCAGATGCCCACCAGTGGCCAGCCCCCGGGGTGCCTGTGTTGCCAGAGCTCTGCCTAGACAGTCCTGGGCAGACAGTGTCCAGGCATGCCAGGCCTGGGCTGGTCTCTGTCACCCTGACATGCTGAGAGAAAGGAATCCACAGAGGCACGAGAGGCCGGGTAGCCTGGCCTGTCTCTGCAAAAGCTCTGGTCCCACTCAAACGAAGCATTCCCTGTCTGGGAACAGAGCAATGGAAGGCTTCCCAGCCCTGGGGGGGGAGGGGGAGACAATTTCCAGAGCACAAAACCAGAGGGAAAGAGAGGGGACCCCCACACTGCACCCCAAGCAAAGGCAGCTAGCTGTTTATGTCCTCAGCTAGGCGTTTTAAAACAATTGGATAGACCTGGGTGTCTCTGCCAGGCACTGGCTGTGCAGCTGTAGGTGAGACACCCTCCTTCTCTGGTCCTAGCCAAAGCTAGCATTTACTAAGGCCTCTTCTCTTAGCGTCTCATGGACAGTGAGTCTGTGAGACCCTCGCTCAGTGTTCCCATTGCTCAGATACAAATTTGAGGCAGAGAGATCGGCAGCTGCTAGGGCTTCACACACTCCTCCCGTTCAGCACCCCACGGTGGGGTCTTTCTGAGTGTCCAGCTTGGTGTCCCCCCCACACACACACACATACACATACACACACACACAGCCCTTCCTCTTGTGGAAGATGGTCAGTCCCCTGGGGAAAGCGTGGAGGGAGCAGTGGGTGGATGATGCCCTACTTCACTAGGGACTTTAGGCATCCCGTCCTCCAGATGTGCCGTCTCACCTGGTAAGCATGGTGCTGTTGGCAGAGGAATGGAGCTGGCAGCGGAGAAGGCCTCTGCTCTCAGCTTTGGACTCTGTGCGCTGTTCTTGCTCCACTCCCTTGTGTCTGTTTTTGTTGTTGTTGTTTGTTTTGTTTTCTTCTGGGCCATCTAGTCTTCACTGTGACAGACACAATCAGGGCTGACTGACTCTATCTCTAGTTTACTTCAAATGTGTGGTGGTGGTGGTGGTGGTGTGTGTGTGTGTGTGTGTGATATGTATGTATAGTGTATGCGTGGCGTACGTATGTGTGTGTGGTGTATACATTGTGTGTGGTGTATTTGTGGTATGCGGTATGTCTATGTGTGTGGTATGTGTATGTGTGTGTGCATGTGAGTGTGTGGTATATGTGGTGTATGTGTGGTAAGTGTAGTTTGTCTCTGTGTGGTGTGTATATGTGCATGTGGTGTGTATGCTGTGTCTATGTGTGTGTGGTATATGTGTATGGTGTATATGTGTGTGATGTCTATGTGTGGTGTATATGGTGTGTCTATGTGTATGGTGTCTATGTGTGTAATGTCTATGTGTGGGTGTGGTGTATATGGCATGTCTATGTGTATGGTGTGTGTGTGTGTGTGTGTATACGTGTGGTGTGCTCCAGCCAAGGCCCAAGAACAGAAGTCAGTAGACAACACAGAACAGTCCTCACTTTTTATCAAGTAATCAAGTAGGTCCTGGGAACTGAACTTAGGTCATTAGACTTGAGCACAAGCCTGTTTATTCTGCTGAGCCATCTAGCCGGTCCCTGGCCATGTTTTTATTGGTCTTAATCATGATACCAAGAAAAATAACTCTCCTGTCTAGGGACCTGGCATTTCAGAGCGGCCCTTAGCCATGTGGGTTGACAGTTCCTTCAAGTCTGGGTAGGCAGCTTCTAGTTGGTCCCTCTGCTCACCACAGCGCTCAAACCAGGAAGCTATGTGGAAAACATCCATTAAAAGGCTGTGCGGATCTGCTCAGATGGAAACGAGTGTGAACTTAGGTCCTTTGCGGAGCAAGAGGCTGTGTGACCTTGGACGGAAATGGCTGCCTCCTGTAGACTTTAAACTAAACTCCGGAGAACTTCCGGTGAGTGGGAAGAAACGCGGAGCCTCTCTGTGGAGCATTCTGGAACATTATCAGATGAGAGCAAATCGGGGTGCTTGTGGAAACAAGGGGATAACGGTATGGAGAACTTCCCTCCGTGCCTGCAGGCCCCAGAAATCCCTCTGAAGTTCCAGGCAGAAGCCGCTGGCCCTCCTACCCACTCCCTCCCACTTTTTCTTCGCAGCTGTCTCTGTGTTTCAGAGTCCTTGTCTCTGCCAGGGACTCTATTTTGGGATTTGTGGGAACCGGCAGCTTTTAGCAAATAAGAAGTCCCAGTGAGCAGGTCCCCTGTCCTCCCCCGCTCCCCCTCCGGGGTCTCCCAGTCCACTTGGAGGGCGGAAGAGGAACAGGCTGCCCTGAGCTCAGCCCTCCGGGCATGTGCGAACTGGAGGTTACCCAGCCAGGTCCCAGAGAGCCCTCATAGCTGGCAGACCGAATCCCTCACTACTCTGCCACCGATGTAGGCAGGGCGGTTCCCTGTGGGCCAATCCGGGGCTGCATAGTCTCCAGGGAGCTGGGTTTTTCTTTGTAAATTAATACCAAATTCCTGCCACATCCCGTCTCTGCACAGAGGGGGTTGGCAGGCTGGGTCCCGACACTCTGTGGAACACAGTGCCATAGGGGTGAGAGTCCTTAGGATTAGGACAGAGTCTTTAGGTGGAGTGGCTCAGGAGCCTCAGGTACTTACATTGGCTAGGTTAACATGCAGGAGGGTGTCGCACTGCCCAATGGTGCGGTTGTGTGTCAACGTCTTCATGTGACATGTGGATTTTTGGATCTGCTGTGCGCAGCTAGCTGTCTCAGTGGGTGCACCAGTGACCCGGTGACCCGCCACGCCTGCATTTCCACAATGACCCAGATGTTTATGTGTCTTTTCACTGAGTTGTGAGGAGAACCTTTAAATTAGGCCCACCCAGTTTGTGGGTCATTGTGTAAAGCCAGAAACAAGACAATTAAGATGGTGTGGACCTGTGAGTTCAACACTCAAGAGAGGATGGGGCAGGAGGATCAGATGTTGGAGGATAACCTGGGCTATGTAGTGAGACCCTGGGTCCAAAAGAAATTAAAACAAACAAACAAACAAAACAAAACCCAGGAAGAAATGTGCCTATGTTACACGTGTAAATAAAAACTAAAAACCAGAGATTCAGCAGACCTATATTTTATATGTTATACACAGCATTATAACTATGACAACAGAAGAGAAATAAGCCATAATTATAGGTAACATCTGTACAATACAAACACTGTCTGCCAACAAGGAGGAGTAATCTCCCACTCAGAAGTATTCATCATTAACACCTCACACATGTTTTCTAGCTGTTTTGAATTGAAATGCACATGTTCCACACACAAAATCAAATACGATGTCAGCATTAGTCGCTTCTGAATATTTCATATCAGTCAGACAGAGGTGTGGCTGGGCATGGTGGTACACATCTTTAATCCCAGCACTTGGGAGGAAGAGGCAGGGGGAATCTTTGTGAGTTTGAGGCCAGTGTGGTCTACAGAGTGAGTTCCAGGACAACCAAGGCTTCATAGAGAGACCCTGTTACAAGACAAAGGCAAGACGTAAAATTATGCCTGTATATAATACCCAAATAAAGTCTTCATACACAAAGGGGTAAACAGTGAATATATTAAATAAAGTATGAATGAGTGAATGACGACGTTTCAAACTTTTCTAAGAGTGAGGTCATAAATCAAGCCAAGTGTCCCATTCCCCACAGCAGGGCCATCCGGTGGATTCAGTTTCATAAGCCTTTTTATTATATATAATGAGCCACCCTTGTCTGCAGATAGCTTACTGCAGCTACACGGCGTCTCATTTCCTAGGTAACACGTAGATAATCTGACCCATAGCCCTCTGTGGACTATTCATTTACGTCCATTGCAAACAAAACCGTAGTCTACATACTTTAGTGCAAGTGAAGAAGCAGAATTCATGAGCCTAGGGGTGTTCTTGTGTGGATGGTTTTCAACACCCATGTGGCGGCAGGTACTAACAAGAGTGACTTTTCTATTTCCTGTTGCAGAAATCCTGACAGAAGTCCGAAGGAGGGAGGGTTTATCTGGGTTCCTGGTTTGAGAAGGTTCCCTTCATCACAATGGCAGAGTTCACAGCCACAGGAGTGTGTGGCCCGGACTCCTCAGACTCCATAGGTCAGGAACAGATCTCAGGCTAAGACCTGCTGGATCTATAGTCCGTGAGCCCTGCCCCATATGGCCCTACCTCTGCCGGCTGCCCGTCCCATCATGTCCAAAAGATTCAACAACCTCCCAAAACAGTGGCACTAGCTGAGGAGCCAAGGGGCACAGTTCTCAAACAGTCCATGATTAGCTAATGTCAGGGGAAAGAAGGAGCAGAATCCTGAGACTCCAGGTTTACCTGCAGCCTCTCAAGATGTGCAAGGACTTTGGTGGGAAGACAGAGCTTGGTTGCCCTGGGAAATGACTTGCTACCCTTGTTGATGCCAGCATCTCCTGAGAAGCATCATCCTCTCCAGGCAACTGCCCTTCAGTTCCATCCTCCCAGGAAGGATAGACCACAGCAGGACTCAGGTGTGGCGCCTCGTATCCGAGCATCATTCATCAGAACCTCCTGAGTAGCTCATAGCCCTAATGTGTGAACATTGATTTCTGGGGTGACAGGGAAGCCAGAATGATTTACATCCAATTTCCCATCGATGATACTTCATTGATCTCCAAGAGCACTGAAATATTTACTAGGAACAAGTCTTGGCCAGGATCTGTGAGCCGGAGGATGAGGCATGCTGGGAAGGATGCTGGATAAGGAGAAGATCTTGGGGAATAAGTTCTGAGCTATCCCGGGCCATCAAGGAGCTGGGAAACCATAAGCGGCCCCAGGCTGGGTGTGGGGAGGAGAGTGGTACTCTAAGGATTTCCTCCTGTTCTCAAAAAATGGTGCCCAGGTCACCTCCTCAGGGCACATCCCACTCATAAGATTTCTCGTCATGCTCAGCCATGTCACACTACCGAGTCTCTCCTTTTATGTTTATTCAGGTTCTATTCACACACAGGAAAGTCACATGCACTTTTAAGTATGCCTCTGGATGACCCAGAACCACAGTGGGACTATAAAACAGTGTTCACCCACAGGTGTGTCCAGCACTGGGGATGTGGAGACTGAAGGGTCTCTGGAACTCCACCCTCAACTGAGCGGGTAAGCTCTGCATTCCGAGACCCTGTCTCAGAAGTTGAGATGGAGAGGAATAGAGAAAGGCATTGAGTGTCAACACCCAGCCTCCATATGTGCATGCACATGCATGTGAACACATGAACATGTATGTAAACATGCAAAAACCATACACGATTAAGAAAAAGATCCATGTGTACTCAGCCCTTACATACAGAGCTGAGTTGCATGAACACACACGCACGCACACACACACACACACACACACACACACACACATGCACACATACAATCTAAACATGCCAGAGGTTTCTATCCCATGCAAATGTTGCTATAGCTGTGCTGTGTCCTCTCATTGGGTTGCTGGGTTTAGGAATTCCTCCTCACTTCGCTATGCCCAGTTCAGAAGTTTCTGGAACTCATCTGTCCTAACACAACGTTGCCACTGAACTCTCATTTCCTGCTTGGAATTTCCCAGTGCGCATGGTCCCATCATGTCACCAACGTTTGGTTCTCCTTGGAGACACCTGGGGACCCTAGTGTATCCCAGAGACTCTATGGGCTGGGCTGATGTCATCTGACGCTTGCCAGCATCACTGCACACCCTGGCCAGTGCCAGTAGCCAATGTTTTGTTTATGAGTAAGATCTCACCTTCCTTTAGGGTTTCTCTCCTCTGTAGAGGACTCTCTCCTTTGCCCTCACACTGGCCGCTGTTCACACCTCCACTGGAAGTCCAGCTTCTTTCCCTTGTTTCTACACCAATCTCCTGGGGAGCAGAGACATGCTGGGCTGCTCCTAGCCAGTGCTGTGATTATAGTTTGAATGCTGCAAGATAGAGCAGAGGAACTGTCAATCAACACAGGAACACCAGGACCAGGAGTTCCTCCAGGGCCATGGTGGACTACCTGATTTGCAGATGTTAAGAGATCACTGACAATGGCCCCACAGTGTCTTTCTATCCCACCGAGGGAGAGGAGTCAGTCTGTCAATCAACCTTGGCTCGCACGTCCCAGATTACAAGATCACATGGTGCGAGGGGGAGGAGCCAGTCTGTCAATCTGGGTCACACTTCCCAGATTACAACATCAGGCGATGCTTAGAATGAGCTCATTTTAGTTTATTTGGTCACTGATCTTCAGCACCTATGACACTGATACATCATGAGAAAGGAAAGAGCCCCGTGGGGTGGTTCGTGTCTGTATAGTGGTCAGGAGGCTGAGGCAGGAGGATTGCCGTGAGTTCATGGCCAGCATGAGTGTATAGCAGTTAGGGGTCTGGAGTGATATGCTTGTCTTTTAAAAGGCTATTGGCAATTGATCTGTGTGGTCCTTGGCAGGTCTGTCATGTTCTACCCAAGGCATGGTACCATATCCAAGAGTATCCGGGTAGCATACAGCACCAATTAGACACTATGTGTGTGTGGGGGGGGCACGATGTCAGGTGGGTTGGATAGGAAGGTGCAGCAGATCCAGGAAGAGCTGAGAAAAGGGAGAATATCAGAATATGACCAAAATGCACTGTGTAAAATTCTCAAAGACCTGACAAAATATTATTTTTATGGTGTAAAATGAAGTGAAAAGAGGGGTGGGGAGATGACACTGCTCAGACTGACTCCATCCACTGAATTCACTAAAGAGAAGCAAAGGCGGGTGTGACAACCACCTGTCGTTCCATCATGGGGGAGGGGGAGGGGCAAGGAGATGGGGAGGACAGAGGGGGGTGAGGAGGAGGAGCACGGGGAGAGGGAGGGAAGAGGGTGTTGAGAAGGGGAGGAGCAGGGGGAGGACAGAGGGGAATGAGGAGGGGAGGGGCAGAGGGAGGGGAGGTGGACAGGAGGGGGAGGGGCAGAGGGAGGGGAGGAGAGAGAAGGGGAAGGGGTTAGGGGTAGAGACACGGGACTCACTGGCCAGTCACTCTAGCCCAATCACCCTCTCAGGTTCAGTGAGAGACCCTATGTGAGAGACAGGAAATAAAAAAGACAGAAAAATATAAAAAAGAAAGAATAGAGAATTTCCCGAAGTGACTTAGGATCTCCGTCTCAGTCACAGAGAGACACATCTCTATTTCTCACAGTCTCTGTTAAGGTGTTTGGAGCTAGCAAAAGGAAGGGTTTCATTGGCTTCTGCATGGTTTCCTCCTAAGCTTCTCGCTCCCGTTCTCAACATGCTGATGAAGGCATTTTCTTGACCCTATTAGAAGATACCAGAGAATCTTTCCACAGGACGCAGGATATGAAACCAGGTCCTCATACTCGGTTGTCAAACACTTTGGCCTCTGATCCATCTCCCCAGGCAGTTCTACACAGCTTTTTGGCTCTTACTCATAACATGCTGGTGCGAAAAGTATAGACTCAGAAGTGAGTGAGTGCAGCAAGGACCGGAAGCCAGACTGGCGGTCTCCCTCTTTTCCTGCCTTCTTTTTCCGGTGAAATACTGCCAACCAGTGAAATTATCGAGGGAAGTATAAGGATGGGTGAATACCCTAGGCTGGACCAGCACGTCCATCATTCACTCACTCAGTGGACTATGAAGCACGTTCTTCATGCTGGGCACTGTTCTGGGGGTTGGGGTGAGAGTCCAGCGATGAGCAGATGGAGCTGGCTTCACTTCTCACGCTTTACCCTTTCCCTTGAACCACACCACTACTAATACACAACCCTTCCTTCCTATATGCCCTTCCCCATTGTGCCTCCCGGACCATAGGATAGAACACTCAGTTATTTCCCCTTTAATGCATTTAGAACCCATTTCCTCCATTCTGTGGCTTGGCATTTCCCCATGTCTTTAAACTTCCCTCCAGAGAAATGATCATCCTCAGAAATTATCCTTTCTTAGTTTTCTTTTAAGCCATTTTGCTGGAGTATATGTTCTGGAGTGTGTGTTCTGGAGTATATGCTCTGGAATATGTGTTCGGGAGTATGTGTTCTGGAGTATGTGTTCTGGAGTATGTAGTTCTGGAGTATGTAGTTCTGGAGTATGTAGTTCTGGAGTATGTAGTTCTGGAACATGTGTTCTGGAATATGTGTTCTGGAGTATGTAGTTCTGGAATATGTAGTTCTGGAGTATGTAGTTCTGGAGTATGTAGTTCTGGAGTATGTAGTTCTGGAACATGTGTTCTGGAATATGTGTTCCGGAGTATGTAGTTCTGGAACATGTGTTCTGGAGTATGTAGTTCTGGAACATGTGTTCTGGAACATGTGTTCTGGAGTATGTGTTCTCGAGTATGTGTTCTGGATTATGTGTTCTGGAGTATGTAGTTCTGGAGTATGTATTCTAGAGTATATGTTCTGGAGTATGTATTCTGGAGTATGTGTTCTAGAGTATGTGTTCTGGAACATGTGTTCTGGAGTATGTGTTCGGCAGTATGTGTTCTTCTGTTTCCTTGGCTCACTATCCTCTTGCTTCTCATTTAATTGCCACCAATGTGGATGGTCATTTTTTTCAAGTTATCCTTTATCTAAACAACACTTTAGTGAACAGCCTGATGTATGTCAGCTGTGCATAAGACAGGCAGGTCTGTGCACATTAGGATATGGATCAGCTAGATTTACCAGACTGTCTTGGTCACTGTTCTATTACTGGGAAGAGACACCATGATCAGGGCAACTCTTATAAAAGGAAGCATTTCATTGAGGGCTTGCTTATAGTTTCAGAGGCTTAGTCCATTATCATCATGGTGGGGAGCATGGTGGCAGGCGGGGTGGTGCTGGAGCAGTAACTGGGAACTACATCCTGATCCAAAAGCACAGAGGGAGAGACCAGGCCTGGCACAGGCTTTTGAAACCTCAAAGCCTGCCCCCAGTGACGCACTTCCTCCACAAGGCCACACCTCCTAGTCCTTCTCAAACAGTGGCACCTCTTGATGACTAAGCATTCAAACGCACAAGCCTATGAGAGCCATTCTCATTCAGACCACCACACTGATGCTTTAAATTGTCCTCAAGTCAGGTTGAGACGGATTTGTTCATCTGCTAGAAGAGCTGGATGCAGACTCTGTAGCTCAGCCCTACCTATATTTCAGTTTCTGCCAAGTGGAAGACTTCAGGGGGACAAACTCCCTCTTTGTGGTTTATAATTGGTATTTTTTATTATTTTATTTTATTTTATCTTATTTGATTTTCTTATACTATCTCGTGTATCCCAGGTAACCTAGAACATACTACGTAGCCAAGGATGATTTTGGACTTCTCATCCTCCTGCCTCCACCCTGCCCCCCTATCCAATGTGTTAAGATTTCAGGTATACGCCATCACACACAATTTAGTGATACTGAGGATAGGACCCAAGACTTTGTGCATGGCAGGCAAGCACTATGTCCACCCAGTCATAACCCACCTCTATGCCCTGCCCTGACTTCCTTGCTTATCCCTGAAGGAACATCTTCCCTCCCGTTCACTGGCCCTGTGGACTTTCTTTCTATTTGAAGCATAGAGAAACTTGATTTTCCCTTATCGAGTCTTTCCCCACCTGGTGGGTGGGTGTGTGGTAGGTACCCTGAGGAGAGGCTGAGTTCTGCAGGCGTTTGGGATAGATGCCCAGAAGGCAGGGTAGAACTAGCTCTTCTACTCACAGCTATAAGACTCTGTATTTAAACACTGGTTCATTTTGAATCATGGCGAACTCTGTGACCACTTCCTCAGCTGTGGAAAATAAGGGTAGCCTGTGAGTCAGCCTTCCTGCCTCCCAGGGCTGAGAGACCAGCCTTTATTGATGCCTTTCTCTCTCTTAATCATCAGAGTAAAGGCAGCGCTTTCTCCCGAACCCTTAGAGTCGGGGCTGAAGCCATTCATAAACTCTTATTGAGCCATCAGCTTTGCAAAGTTTGCCTTAATGTTTTCGCGTGGTATTGATCTGCGGGAAGAACTATAAAAATTGACACCAGAATAAACTTTGAAAGACGGCCCTTGCTCAGCTGAGCTGGGATCAATGTGTATCGACCCGAGGCGTGGAGGGAGGGGAAGAGACCACCTTGTCTCCATTAGCAGGTCCTCACTGGACCGATGTAGCTCTCTGGGTGTTTCCTGGCTGTGTCGGACCCTTAGCGGCAGAAGTAATGGTGTTCAGAGTGTGAAAGTTAGAGACAGCCTACTCCTTCATGCTAGGGAATGAATCTCAGAGAGGTTAAATGAGTTAGCCAGGGTCACACAGCTCACCCGTGGGAAGATTTGAACTCAGGGTTCTACAAGTACTCCATAGCTCTTTGCTGTAGGCACAGAGAATTGAATTTTCTCTTAGTGATTCTTTCTCGAATGTGGGGTTAGTTGTGGATGAGGGATCCTTCAAGAAGGAAGGAAAAGTGCATGTTCTGTTATATCACTGTGCCTTAGGCAAATATTGGGTAGGAAGGGAACACTTGGCTATTCCTATACCTGGCCTATGCCCTCAGACAAGTGACTGAACCTTTCTCAACTGAGACAGGCAGAGTGTAGCAAGGCCCTCCTTAAAGGGCAGAATGTGGTTTTTGAGGTTTAGCTCTAGTACTTGAGTTAGAATTCTCTTGTGATGAAGTCTCTGACAGAGTGACTTCAGCGGGGAAGGGCTTATTGGGCTCACAGTTTTCGACAGCCTCGCTCATTGTGGTGGGGAGGGGTGGTGGGGCTGAAAAGCTCAGGGAAAGGTGAAGGGCAAGTCAGAGAGAGAGGGAGGTGGGAGGAGAAGAGAGAGAGCAAGAGAAGGGGAGAAAGGGAGAGAGGGAGAAGGAGAGAGAAAAGAGGGGGACAAGAGGGAAAAGAAGAGAGGGAGAGAGGGGAAGGGAAGAGAGAGGAGAGGGCAAGAGGGAGAGGGAGAGGGAGGAGAGAGAGAGAGAGAGAGAGAGAGAGAGAGAGAGAGAGAGAGAGAGAGAGAGAGCACCCATGAACTGAAATTTACAAGGTTAAAGAAAGCATCTGTCCTGGGTGGGCTTTCTCATGAAGAAACTGCCTCCGAGTTATCCAGGTTCCTATAAGTAGTCCCTTACCCATCCATAAGGAACCCCAACTTACCCATCCGTAAGGAACCCCAATAATCTCATTACCCTCCCCGCCCCCAAGTTAGGCTTCAGTAAAATTATTTCTTTCACCTGTTGCCCCTGCCTCATCTGGGATGAGTAGAAAATTGTTCCCCCTCTCTCTGTGACAAGCCACACATACAGTGTGCTCACTCAGAGGTGTGCTTTGCTGATCTCTTGGCCAATTCTCTGTCCGATGAGTTGTTGGTAAAGAATTCATGGCCTCTGAGTAAAGCATGAGCCCTACGTGACGCCTACTAAGACATCACCCGGTCTTATCTACCACCCTTCCTTCCATCCAAACGTATTTGGCTTCATGCTGGAGAAGTGAAGACTGAAGCTCAGAGAGGTTAAACAGTTTGCCCAAGTGCACACAGCTCATAAATGATCGAATCTGAACTCAGGGCACCATAACTTCTAAACTGAAACTCCTTGAAGTTGACAGTATTTTATCACAGCAACAGGGTGAAGAAACCAAAACACGCCTCAGAGGATGCTGGTCAGGACCCTGAGGTTCAGAAAGGAAGAGGTTCCCAGGCAGCGCCTCCCCATGCCCCACAGGGTGGCCATCCTATATGCTAATGAGCTCTGTGATGGGTAGTCCCATGTATAGGTCCATGAGAATGCTTTCAGACAGGATTACCTGAGGATAGACAGCTCTACTACAGACTGCTTGACTCCTTCCTGCTTGTGGTCCAGACAATGCTGAGGTCCAGGGGGAGTGCAGGATTCTTTGCCTGCCTGCCTCCATTCTTGCTGATGTGTCTGTCTACTCTGTTGCCACCGTTGCGGCTGTCCTTTAGTAACATCACATCCCGGCTTCTTTTGCCTTCCAATTTTGAACTGAAGGCTGATGACTCTCCTGGAATCTTCTGGCCGGGTCTCACCAGATTGGAACTGTTGAACGGTTGAAGCCCTCTCTGGCTTCACAGACTGAGGAGCCACTGTGTTCTCAGCCTCCACAGCACCCCAGCAGCCATCGCTAGATTAACCGGCCTGGATGCTGTTAGACAATCTTGTGAGTCCTTTTCATGATGTATAGGCGATCCTCCCTCGGTGTCCTTCGGAGAACCCCGGACAGGGCTGCATGGGCGAAGCCCCTGGAACCCTCAGCTGGAATGGCAGTAATCAGGCCTCTCCTTTCACGATATGAGCAGAATCAATGGGTGGGGCCAGAGTCTTGGCACCTGCCTGAGCTCCCCAGGGAGGCTTGGGAGCCCTTGCATTAGGACATTGCTTAGTTACGTAAGAGTCCCAGTAAAAAAGTAGGGCTCCGTCTTCAGGTCCCAGGCACTGCGGGAGCCGTGGGTTACCGTGCAGACATGGCCAAGTCCAAGAACCACACCATGCACAACCAGTTCCGCAAATGGCACAGAAATGACATCGA
The DNA here is from genome assembly GCA_036184795.1 of Tokudaia tokunoshimensis. Classification (NCBI taxonomy): domain Eukaryota; kingdom Metazoa; phylum Chordata; class Mammalia; order Rodentia; family Muridae; genus Tokudaia; species Tokudaia tokunoshimensis. The sequence goes on along the minus strand of BTHU01000006.1, from coordinate 9,403,730 downwards.
GAAACCCCGGCCACAAAGATACGAATCTCTTAAGGGGATTAATGCCAAGTTCCCGAGGAACATGCGCTTTGCCAAGAAGCACAAGAAGAAAGGCCCGAAGAAGATGCAGGCCAAGGCAGTGAGTGCATGCGCAGAGGCCATCAAGACCCAAGATACCGAAGGGCCCCAGCCGCAAACTCAGCCACCTGGCTCTCATCGCTCACCCCAAGCTTGGGAAGCGGATTCGAAACTACACGGCCAAGGGTCATAGGCTCTGCCAGCCAAAGCTCAAGGTTCAAACCAAGGCAGAGGCCAAAGCTCCAGCTAAGGCCCGGGCTTCAGCTCCAGCTCAGGCTCCCAAAGGTGCCCAGGCCGCTGTGAAGGCCCCATAGAAAAGGCTCCTGCCAGTGTGAAGACAGATGGACTGCTGGGACACACCTACCCACACACTGTTTGCAGATGACCAGTGTCCTATGCTGTTTTTACAAATAAACTTGAGGCAAGATCTGTTAAGAAAGAAAGAAAGAAAGAAAGAAAGAAAGAAAGAAAGAAAGAAAGAAAGAAAGAAAGAAAGAAAGGAAGGAAGGAAGGAAGGAAGGAAGGAAGGAAGGAAGGAAGGAAGGAAGGAAGGAAGAAAGAGAAAAAGAAGGGCTCCCTTGGGTTTCCTCTGGGTAAGGGTTCAGTTACCCACACCATGACCTTGGTGTATACAACCCCCATCCCTTTCCCATTTACCTGTGATTTCATCTCATCCTTAAAATATCTGGTCCAAGATGCAACCCCAGAGATTCAGAGACATTGGGAATTATGGCCCACAGATACACAGCTGGCCAACACTCCGTTCTTGATCCTAATCCAACAGCTCTGTCCAAGCCTAGCACACTCCTCCCTGTGAGGTGGACAGTGGTGCTCACTGAGGTTATTCTGGGCAGCTGTGGTGGCGCACACCTGTGATCCCAGCATGTGGGGAGGCTGAGGCAGGAGAATCACAATGTCACAATCAGCCTGGGCTGCGTAGTGAGACCGTTTCAAGAAACTGAGGGCTGGAGATGAGGTTCAATGGGAGCCCATTTGCTTAGCCCTACATTTCAACCTCTCACACTGGGTATAACCCGGATATGACTCTGCCACTGAGCTGCATCTAATATATATGAAAATATATAATATACAAATATATTAAATATATAGTGTGCAGGTATGCATTTTCTTCTGGGCCACTTGCCAAGTAAGGCGGTATTTTGTTCTAAGAAATACATGGCGGCTTAGACGGGGCTGGAGGGAGTTCCTGGGTGGTAATGGATGCCTCATGAGCCAGCCCCACCCCAACCCCCAGTCAAGAGTGGTATTTTATAATCTTCATCTCTCACAGCGGGAAAATTTATGACTGCTTCTTCCCTGGAACTTCAAAGACAGAGTAGCACCAGCCACCCTCACCCACACCCCGATCACATCCCCTCTCCTCCCCATCCTTGCTCACTCCTCCCCTGACCTACTCCTGCTCCCCCCCGCCTCCACCCACCTGATTCCCTCTCTTCTCTTGTATTTCTGAAAGTCTCCTCTTTGGAATGGTGACTCCGAGGTTGAGAAAGAGGGTCCCCTCAGGCTGGGGGGTTGCGGTGACTTACCTGGGAGGTGTAGGATGATAAGGTCCTTCCCATTCACACCATAAATAACCACTTCCCCTCCCTAGACCACAAATCACTGCAGATTTAGGGAGTAGGTAGTAATGGTTGTGTTTCCCCCATAGGCAGAGCTGAGGGTGTGGGGTTGTGCGTGTGTGCGTGTGTTTAATTTCTCTTTTTACCCATGTAAAAAAGCACCTTGGGCTCCTCCCTTTGCTTCTAAGTGTTCCTTTGAAGGGATTACAGCTGCCTGACTCCAGCCGAGAAAGATGCTGTGGGTTGAACATTTCCTGATACTGCACGCCAGCCCCATTCCTGGGATGAGCGAAAGACTAGCTCCTCTAGCTGGGCAAACACCATTATCAACCCCAACTCTTTTCTTACCAGGTTCTAGGCCATATCATCGCGTCCTCCAGGATTTCCCTGTGTCTCACTTCTTGTTCGCCATGTCTGGGTCCTGCCCTGGGGCCTTGCTGGTTTTTCCTTTTTTGTGTCTATTTGGGATTCTCCACCAATCGATGGAGAGGAATGGAAAGGAAACAGGAGCCAGCTAGCATTGAGCTGAAAGAAACACTGAGTACCAGACACAAGCACTTGAGGGACACAGTCCTAGAACATAGTCCCTTCCAGGGCCTCTTTGATCATGGATCCTCAAAAACACGCCATTGCCTGAGTTATTCTGCCAAAGGCTCAAGACTCCACGATCCGCTGTCTATTGTTTTTGTTTGGTTTAGTTTGTTTGTCCATATAGTCCTATGTGTATCAGACTGACCGCAGACTCACTATGAGGACGACCTCGAGCTCCCAGTCCTACACCTCCTGTTCACTGGAATTATAGGATGCACTCCATCATGCCTGGCTTACGTTGTGCTGAGAATCAACCCCAGGGCTTTGGTGCATGCTAGATAAACACTCCCCTGACTGAGCTACAGCCCCAGCCCTGGATCCACTATCTGATTAACTCAGTTTGGATCACCCATGGCCTCTTAACTTAAGGCAGGTTAGGACCAAGAGCCTTGAACCTGTGCATCACTGTAGCAGGTGAGGAACGGAAACCACAGTGCTGAGACCAAGGAAGGGTTAGATTCTTGTTGGCTGTGATGCTGCTGATACCCAACTGTAGGGTTGGGCTCAGCTGCATTTAACAATGGCTATCACACTGGGATTTCCATGCGTCAGGCAGAGCTCCTTCAATCAGTTGTACAGGTTGTGTCCTGCCCAAGGCCACTTCTCCAAGGAGGCACAGAGGTGCTAAATCCCAGCAGCTTTTGCTTGCCAAACAGCTGCACCCACCCAGTGGAAGGGATGGCTTCCCTAATGCGCAAAAATGCGCCAGGCACTTGGTCTGAATTATCATTTTTAATCCTCTCAACAACCTTAAAAGGTAGGTGTGGTCCCTTAAAGGTGTTCACAGAGCCCGTGTGTCTCCTCCCTGGGAGGAAAGAGTCATATCCCTGGGGAAGGGCCTCATGCTTGGTGCAGGATTGAGGGGCAAAGCTTAGCACCCCTCAATCTCCACCCCTATCCCCCGAATCTGAGTTCTCTTGACTAATAAAACACAATGGAGTTGCGTCTTGTGCCTTCCAGAGACAGGACCTGAAAAACCTTGCAGCTCCCCCTTGGCTTCCTGGAGCTGTGAACCCCTCAGACAAAGTTCCTCTGCTTTAGTCTCTGTTGTATCCCCAGAGCTGATTCAGGAGCCAAGACAGAGGTGTTATTTTTTTTTCCCCCATAGGAAGCATGCAAGTAGCTCTAACTGTCTTCGAGCCACAAAGTGTCCTGTGGCTTCATTCAAATATTATCTGTTATTATTGTTGAGCATGTGTTTCATGCCACTTGATAGCCTTGTCCCATTGTCCTGAGTGTAGCCTGAGAGCATCCTGCATCCTCAGAGCCCAGGTTCCTCAGAGATGGAGTCATCTGGCTTAATGCATAAGGATCATGACAGTTGATAACGCCTTGCTTCCAATGTCCCATTTAATGTGTGAGTCTCAGAATGTCATCTCATGTCTTGGGTAACCCAGCTGGGTGAGCCTTCTCCAACTCCCTCTCCACTCCCTTAACGCCCAATCTGTCTCCAAGGCATCAGTTGAAACCTTCTAGAATAAGTAGCGTAGGGGAGTCTCCTATTGTCCTCCTCAGGATGGTTGAGCCAGGTTCTCCAAGGGGCTTCGAGCTCTGAGACTGGATTGAAAATGGCAGAGAAGAGCTACAGTTGCTTCGTTGGGACCCATGGTCTGTATATCCCCACCGGTGTTGAACTTGGGGCTGGTCTTGGGACGGTGTCCCTCCCTAGACCAGCTGACAAGCAGAGGACTGTGTCCGGGTGGCAGGGAAGAATTTCACACAGACCCAGCCAACCTGAGCTTCACCCTGGAACAACTCATGCTACTTGCAGTGAGAATCCATGACTCACGATCTAATCCGGGGCACTCTGGAGTCGAAGAGATCGACAGACTGGCCTCGGTCTGGTGGAGAGCAGAGAGTTGACAGTTTTCACAGGAGCCAAGCCTGAATCACCCGGATGCCTTCCTTGGCCTCATCAGGAGGGGAGGATTAAGGATGCTATTTTAAGGGTCTACTGAGTGCTCCCTAGGAGAACTTCCAGCAGAGATGAGACAGTTCCTTCCCAATCTATCCCACTCTTCTTTATTCTACAGTCACTGCCTACCCACTTCAAGCCCCAGCCTCAGCCTTTCATTTTATACTGGTCCCTAAAACTGTGAATTCGAATTTTCTAGCATGCCTGGTACCCAGCAGGGGTAGGCTGGGTGGCGTGTAGAAAAAATAAAATTCCCATCACACACTGGGTACAGTAGGTGGGGTACCTTTTCTTCTGAGGTAGTGCTACTGCCTGTGACCCCAATGCCTGAGTAGTGGAGACAAGAGGATTGGGAAGGGTTCAAGGCCAGCATAGACTCCAGAGAAAAGCCTGTCTCAAGGGAATGACAGAGTCGATGAATGTAATGAAATGTTAGGTTATTAATAATTGTTTTCAATACATTTTGGTTATGGATCTGCCATTGGTTAAAAAAAGAAAGAAAGAAAAAGGAAGTATGTGTGTGTGAGCATGTGTGTGTGTGTGTGTGTGTGTTGTGTGTGTGTGTGTGTGTGTGTGTGTGTGTGTGAAGGGGGTGGGGAGAAAAAAACTCTGCTGTGCTTGTGTATACAGTGAGGACCTTTCGTGGATTTTGCTGTCACTCGATCCAACACCTTAGTGACCCTTACATTAGGTGTTGTGCCCAAGTACTTCCTAAATGAATTCTCTTTGCAATTGTGGTGATAGGTGATGTACTGGCTAGTTCTGTGCGTCAACTTGACACAGGCTGGAGCTATCACAGAGGAAGGAGCTTTATTCAGGTGAGGAAATGCCTCCATGAGATCCAACTGTGGGGCATTTTCTCAATTAGTGATCAAGGGGGGAGGGCCCCTTGTGGGTGGTGCCATCCCTGAGCTGGTAGTCTTGGGTTCTATAAGAGAGCAGGCTGAGCAAGCCAGGGGAAGCAAGCCAGTAAGAAACATCCCTCCATGGCCTCTGCATCAGCTCCTGCTTCCTGACCTGCTTGAGTTCCAGTACTGACTTCTTTTGGTGATGAACAGCAATGTGGGAGTGTAAGCTGAATAAACCCTTTCCTCCCCAACTTGCTTCTTGGTCATGATGTTTGTGTAGGAATAGAAACCCTGACTAGGACAGGTGATAAACATAATGGTGATAGGTGATAAACATCATCATCATGATAATGACAACAACAACAACAACAATAATAATATAATTATTATAGCATCACTATTATCACTATTACTCTTCTCCACCATTGTGGAACCTTAATGAGATGCATGGCTTGAATAAGAATGGCCCCCATAGGCTCATGCATTTGAATACTTGCTCACCAGGAAGTGACACTATTTGAAAGGATTAGGAAGTGTGGCCTTGTTGGAGGAAGGATTTGTTGGAAGTAGGATTTGGGGTTTCAGCCAGGCCCAGTGGCTCTCTGTCTCTCTGTCTGTCTCTCTCTGTCTCTGTCTCTCTGTCTCTGTCTCTCTGTCTCTCTCTCTCTCTCTCTCTCTCTCTCTCTCTCTCTCTCTCTCTCTCTCCCTGCTGCCTGCCCATCAGGCTGTAAAACTCTCAACTTCTCCAGCGCCATGTCCGCCTGTATGCCGCCATGCTCCCTGCCATCATGATGTTGGACTAAGCCTCTGAAACCGAAAGCAAGCCCCACTTAAATGTCATACTTTATAAGAGTTGCCGAGGTCATGGAGTCTTTTCACAGCAACAGAACACTACTAAGACACCTTGCCTCTATTTTCCCTTGGGAAATGCTGGTCCCTGACTGTCAGTGTTGAGTCTATCCAACACTGGTCATACGAATTGCTGACAGGTGACATCTACTCCTCAGCTGGCTTCTGTCCTGTGCTCAGACCCTAAATCTCCACTCCTATCAATGACTCCATCTTTCCTCATACGGTCCTGCTAGGAATCTATCCCTGCCTCTCTCTGTAACTTGTTGCGTGAGCTGTGAGCATCACTGTGTGACCTTCTGTCCCTCCCCTTCCTCCATTCTCTCTGAGAGTGACGGTCTCTCCCTGGCCCTCCAGGAAACCACGAGATGCTGGCAGATAGGCAAACCCAGGACTGTATGGGGCCAGACTCACAGAGGCTCCAGTCTCCCCCCCCCCACCAACCCCTACCCCGACTCCCATGTGAACTTCCTCTCCCGACACCCCCATCACCTCTAGCCTTTCTGAGAAAGAAGACCCGGCATGGTGCCCGGAGTGTTTCTCTTTAGAGCAGGGTTTGTAGGCTGAGAATAATCGATAGAATACATTCTCGATGGCTCTTTTCTTGTGAGCAGTGTGGTTCCATGGCTCAGACACCAGGAGAAAGAACAGTGGTCCTCGCAAAGTTGTCAGACACAATTCACCGCATGTCCTGGGGACCACAAAAGCACAACCCTGCTCATTATCTCCAGTGTAGAGAACCTTCTGTAGCTCCTTACTGTTAAGGGCAATTTATCATCTGTTCTGCAGGGAATGTGACTCCAGTCCCTTCACTTTTCCGTTTGACCACAAGTATGTCTCAGACCTTTCATCTTAGCCCCAAGGCCAAGTCCACCAAGCCCTACCTTTTAAAATAATTTATTTATTAAAATGTTATGCATATTGGTGTTTTCTCTGCATGTATGTGTGAGGGTGTCAGAACCTGGAGTCACAGACAGTTGTGAGCCACCATGTGGTTGCTGGGAATTGAACCCAGGCCCTGTGGAAGAGCAGCCAATGCTCTTAACCACTGAGCCAGTCTCTCCAGATCTGCTATTATTTTCATATGTTTTATCTCGTGTTTTTCTTTTAAAAAAATTCTCCCTTTGTCTTTAGAATTACTGCTGTCTAGGTCCATGTATTTATTCCAGTCTCCGGCATCTTCCGGGAGTCTCCAGCTGACAGTGTGTTATTGTTAGTGTTTTTCGTTAGTAGATGGTGCTAAAGAGTAAGGACGAGGGTTGGAGAGATGGCTGGGTCTGCAAAGTGCTCACAAGTTCAATTCCCAGAATTCATACCTCAAAAAGCTGCCTGTGGTCTGTCTGGAGTGCATGCAGTTTGTAATCTCAGTACTGGGGAGGTAGAGACAGGCGATATCTGAGGCACTCTGGACAACCAGAATAGTCTACTAGGCAAGTTCAGAGTTAGAGAGATCCTGTCTCTAAAAACAAAATAAAGATTACCTTATCATCTATAAAACATCAAAAGCATGTATGTATGTATGTATGTATATATGGAAGAGAAGACAGAGGGAGGGAGACAGGGAGGAAGGGAGACAGAGACTGGGAGTAAGATAAAGTTTCTATTCTAGTATGATTTTATTGCTGTGATAAAGCACTAACCAAAACCAACTCAGGGGAGAAAAGGGATTATTTAGCTTACAGGTCACAGTCCATTGCTGAGGGAAGCGGAGGTAGGAATTCAAGGCAGACAATAAAGCAGAGACCACGGGAAAATGCTATTTACTGACTTGTTCCCTGGCTCATGCCCATATAGCTTTCTCATATATCAGCAATTAAAAGCATGCCCCCACAACCACGACCTCAGGCCAATCTGATGAAGGCAGTTCCTCAGGTGAGGTTTCCTCTTCCCATGTGTGTCAAGTTGACAATCAGTCATCACAGACCCCAAGGGCACACACCCCAAGAGTGTACTTCCTTCAACTTCACGGCCAGACCTCCTGCTCACGGCCCCATGGTGTCTGTATAGAGCCACAGATGTGCTCTGAGCACATGACTGAATGTAAAGTGTCTGGGAATCACATGGAGACCGAGATGAGACATGGGGTAGTCTGTTCAGGTGCCCGGGCAGAGCAAGGCCACAGAGGAAGTGGACCAGTTTCTGTTAGTGTTTGCATAGTCTGGCCTTTCAGAATCATGACCTTCATTGAAGGCACTTTGGTTTTTAGGTGGACCCTCTTTCTCTGTCACTGTGACCAAATGTCTATCAGAAACAATCCAAGTGGGGAAGGATCAATGGTGGTCCACAGTTTACAGGATGTGGTTGATCCTGACTGCTGGGAAGGCATGGTGATCCCAGCAATACTCTTCTTGGCCTTGAGAGTGGGAGTTGCATGAGGTCAGCAGACAGGAAGTAGAGCTGGCCTGTGCCCTCCAAGTCTGCTCCCGTGGCTGGATGCCTTCCGCCCAAGACCCCGTGTCTAAAAGGTTCCCACTATATCCTCAGAGAATACCACAAAGCTGGGGGAGTGTTAAACACAGGAGTCTGTGGGGAAACGCCATTCAAACCATCAGAACATCCCTTCTGGCATCTGTGGGTCCTGGCATCAGCCAAGGAGCCCTTGCTTCAGGGCAAAGCCAAGTTGGGCTGAGTCATATGTCAGCAGTAACACACACACACACACACACACACACACACACACACACACACACACACACACTTCCAGAACACACTGAAGAGATGTGAACGCTGGAGATGAGCATCTCAGAAACACATGATAGAGGGGGAGAAAGAGATGGAAGTAATGTGTTCACACTTGGGACCAGGACTTGGGTGTTTGGCAATGTAAACCAAGCTACCCTGAGATCTCAAGTTGCCCTTTTGTACATAATGAGAGAACTCAAGATCCATGCTTCCTTTTACACTGTGGGTGATTTCTCAAGACTCTCGGGGACTTTCCCTGGAGGTGTTGGGAGGAAATGTATTTGGCATTCCCACCAAAGTTCTCTCTGTCACAAATGAGGCCACTTAGTAGGGCCAGTTCCCATCAGTACATGATTAAGTACAGATGGGCCAGGATCCCTGCTGATGAATTAAGATCTGCTATTTGGAAAACTGAAGCAACTGATTAGTACTCCAACTACAGTCCCTATCAACCAACAATGCTCGTGGAGTGTATAGTAGGGTGGATTTGCAGATCTGGACCAGAGTTCTCCTGTTAAATATTAACTAAAACCACGTTTGAATTTCTGCAATATTTTGGGGCTCCTGGGTACATAACCAGATGCAGACTCAGGTATATGATAGTAAGGCACACGAGCCTTTAGAGCAAACACGTGAATTGTCACGTAAACACAAGTGATCAGAGAGAGGGATGTCAAGAAAAACTTTCATTAGCGTCTTCCTAAGCTGGTCTTAACAGCCTGGTGTAATTTGGCTAATGGAGCCTGCGCTGCTCATTAAATTATAAGGACATTAAAAAGATCTCTAAAACAATGCTAATATTCCAGAGGGTTAATTAGTCCTGGAATTAAAAAGCTAAACCCACAGATTCTATCTGATTTGATGAGGGAGGAAAGAGAATCATTCTGCAGAACAGAAGCCGTGCCGTGGGCTGAGACACTCCTTAATCTTTGGGCATTGAGGGTTCTTAGGGGAACCTCTTGCTTCCAGTTTGAAACTGGTTCCAGGCCGACTCAATTTCAATTTCACCTAGAAGGAGGCTTGATAGACCAGGAAAAGGTCTGGGCTGAAGGCCTGATGACAATGTCATCTCTATTTCACAGGTAAATGACATTGAGCTTCAGAGGACTGGGGTCCCTTCCAGGGAGCTATGGTCCCTTGTCCTGAAAGCCACAGGGCCAGTGAGTAGAGCACCTGGGTCTCTAGTATCAAGTGCAGGAGTCTACACTCTTCATTAAACTTTGCAAACCAAACTAAATGGTAGGCAGATGTAGACAGGCAGATTCAGAGGCATTCTAAAGAAGGTCTCTTCAGTAGTCAAGGTCCTTCCACAATGGGATGCACATGTCCCAAAGGTGAGAGTCATCCTGTTTTGGTGGTGTTCTAGTATGGGAGCACATAGCAGATATATCCCTGTCCCAGAAGCAAGGATCCTCGGTTCATATTTGTCCTAAGAGCCTGCAATAATGGAGATGCCATGTGGTTTATGAGATAGTTTTGCTTACCAGAGGTGGAAGGTCCAGTAGAAGATGAGACCATGAGGCTCATGGCGACCCTTTAAGGATCACAACCCATCATCTTATTCATTTGCTTGTTTTCTGATATTTTTCTGCACACACCCAGCTGACCTCATGGGAGACACTGGCCATTGTCCCCTGGAATTTTCAAGCCAGTCGTGGGGTCAGATTCTTTGACATCACAACAAGTAAACCAGTAACTAAAACATTGACAAATGGTATTAAAAGCAGAGAAGGCAGGGCATACAACTCAATCTACTCAGGATCTCTGCTGAAGACCTCTACTTGGCAGGTAGGTTGAGCTGGGTTGTGATTTGCAAACCAGTATAAATGGACTTCCTAGCCAGCCAGGGAACAGGATCCCAGGGAACAGACATGTGATGTGGGGGACTGAATGACAAGAGGAAGAGATTTCCCTGATAAGAGCTGGGAGTGGGCTTTCTGAATAACAGAAGTGCCTGGGCAAGGATTCTGACAACAGAAGAATTTGCTGAAGCCAAGGACTCAAAAGATGAGAGAGATGGATTCTGTGAAAGTTCTGTTAGGTGAGGCAGAGGGGACCATTCAGAAATCAGACAGAGGAGCTCACATGGATATCAAAGGACTTCATTTTAGTTTGCTAGAGAAGGAAGGTAGAGTCCCCTGATTTCTGTGAGGTGTGTGTGTGTGTGTGTGTGTGTGTATGTGTGTGTGTGTGTGTGTATGTGTGTGTGTGTGTGTGTGGTTTGGTGTGTGTGTGTGTTCGTATGTATGTGTGTTGTGTATGTGTTCATGTATGTGTGTTCATGTATGTGGTGTGTGTCCATGTATGTGTGTGTGTGTTCCTGCATATGTATGTGCATGTGTGGTGTGTGTGTTCACATATGTGTGTGTGTGGTATGTGTGTGCTCATGAATGTGGGGAGGGATGTATGCTCCTGAGTGTGTGTGTGTGTGTGTCTCTCTCTCTCTCTGTGTGTGTGTCTGTGTCTGTGTGTGTGTGTGTGTGTGTGTGTGTGTGTGTGTGTGTAAGCACGGCTGGCCCAGCTAGCCAGTTTGCCCCCATGACCCCTGTATCCACCCGCTGAGAGCCAGAGTTAGTGCACCTGCCACACACCACATGACACTCACGTGGGCTCTGGGGTCCAGACTCTCGTCTTCTTGCTTATGCAGCAATTGTGTTGTCTATAGAGTCTTGAAGCCCTGAGCGACCTGTCCCCTCTGTGCCTCTGCCTGCTGCTGGAGAACAGCTTAAAGGAAACCATAAAGAGAAGCGAGGCTTTAAGGAGCCTTGTCCAGTCACTAAAGTGGGACATGGTGGTTGTGGTTTAGAGAAGATCAGCCGTGGCAGACACATGGTGATGTGCATGTGTTCCTAGTCACCTAGGAAATCACCTAGGAATCACCTAGGAAAACACTTCTGTGGATGGACGTGGTGGTTCCAGAAAGGTTTAACAGAAGGAAAACCCACTTGGGCAGCTTCCCCATGGGCTGGGGACCAAGATGAAATGAAAAGGAGGGAGTGAACCGAGCACCAGCGTTCCCTTCTCTCTGTTTCCTGACTGTGGAGGCAGTGGTGGCCTGCTGCCTTACATCCCTCCCACCGGGACGGGCTCTTCCCTCAAACTGTGAGCCTAAATAAAGCCCACTCTCCTTAAGCTGTCTTTGTCAGGCTGTTTCATCATAGCAATGGGAAAAGTCACTGTCACTGTGCAAACACATGAAGGACAGCATCTGTACTGCTGTAGAGTCAGACACAGCCGGCCTCGGGAGGCTGGGACAGACAGGGAGCACAAAGGAGGGGACAGGGGCTGGGTCGCGGGTGTTTCTGCAAGAATGATGTGTCTTGTATGCTAAGGAGAGAGCACTGACCTACAGCTGCTATTCTCTTTTACATATCTGAAAACCAGAATATTGGTCCAGAGAGAGAGAGAGAGAGAGAGAGAGAGATACAATGAACATTCAGGAGGTTTGGAGGAGCCTGGCACAATGGGTCACGAGACCCGAGGCAGTTCACTCTCTCTGTACAACTTCACAAAGCCTCTGTGGGGGACCACAGTCATTCCACCACCCCAGTAACTTAACACACACACACACACACACACACATATACCCCTGAAGTATCATGGTAAACCACACACTGGATCCTGACCAATCCCAGGCTCCCACAAAAGCCAACAATTAAAAGGTGTATTCTCGGTGGATGACCAGCCACTCTGGAGACCCCGTTTCTCCCTTGGGGTTGTCTAACAGCTTTCAAGAGTATGCCCCTGCTCTGGCTCCCATATACCTGGCCCCAGCCCTAGGAAGTGCTTCAATAATGGATGATGAACAATAAACAGCCAGAGATTTGCTGGAAATTATGAGCGATAAATAATTGAGAGGTAGGGAGGCTGAACAGCATTTCCCTCACCTCTTGCTTTTTCTTCTTTAATGCATTTCCTTGATGCAGCTCCCGGTAGCGCTGGGTGAAGGCAGCCCCCAGTCCTTCGGAAGATGTTGGACAGTTACAAATATCTGAGCATCTCACTACCTGGAGGCCACAGGCAGCCTCTCAGCAGACCCCTGTCATCTTTAGGTGTGGTATGGAGGTTCCCCAGAAATCAGTGCATCTCCAAGGCCAGGAACAAAGTTATGGGCTGAAAAACCTACATGGGGGTTAGGGAGTAACCAGAAGGGAGTCTCTTGTGGAGAGTAATTAGTTGAGGGAAAGCTGAGACCTATCAGCTTAGTCAGGGTTTCTATTCCTACACAAACATCATGACCAAGAAGCAAGTTGGGGAGGAAAGGGTTTATTTAGTTTACACTTCCACATTGCTGTTCATCACCAAAGGAAGTCAGGACTGGAACTCATGCAGGTCAGGAAGCAGGAGCTGATGCAGAGGCCATGGAGGGATGTTTCTTACTGGCTTGCTTCCCCTGGCTTGCTCAGCTTGCTTTCTTATAACACCCAAGACTACCAGCCCAGGGATGGCGCCATCCACAATGGAACCTCCCCCTCCCCATTGATCACTAATTAAGAAAATGCCTCACAACTGGATCTCATGGAGGCACTTCCCCAACTGAAGCTCCTTTCTCTGTGATAGCTCCAGCCTGTGTCAAGTTGACACACAAAACCAACCAGTACAAGACCCAACACCTTCACATCTCTTTTATGAAGCTCCTCTGATTCCCTTCCCCACAAGAACTAGAGAGAAGAATTACAACCTCTCCTGAGGTGACACAGCTATGTTTGCTGCCTGACCTGTATGGCTACCTTCTCCGGAATCATCTAAGAGGATGTCAATGATATCTATTGCTGTCTGGTTCTCATTTTCCTGTGTCAAGCATGTTGGAGGTCCTCGACGATCTCTCAGATGGCACTCACTTGTTTGATCTTGAAGGAGAGATCAGGTGCCTGCTAACTTTGAATCTGAGAATTCCACACTGAGTGGGGCTTGGCCAGAGCGGGAAGCCTGGAGACAAAGTTGTGTGTTGTACTTTGCAAAATAACAATTAAAAAAATTGTGTGGAGTGACTGTGTTGAGTATTTTTCCTTGTAGAATTTTATTCGATTCATAAAAGAAAGCTACTCTAGTGTCAAAGGTCATGTTCTTCACCATGAGCTAAGGATTCTGGAAGAGCTGACACTGGAAGTCCATTCACTATAGAGAAAGAGGGCATAGCAGGTCCAATGTATGTCTGCATAGTCAGCCCTAGAGACAAATTCAGAGAGAGAGGAGAAGGGGAGGGAAGGAAAGGGAATGAGTTTAGTGGGTTGGCCCGATGTTGTTTGTAGCTTAATTTTAATATTGGTTTTTTTTAAAGACTTGGTTGTCCCAGAGATAAGAGAGAGAGTCTACACGCATGTAGACCCAAGTGACACTATGTGACCTCGTCCCTAAGTTATGATTGGTAAATAAAGATGTCGGCAGCCAATAGCTGGGCAGAAGAGACATAGGTGGGACTTAGGATTTCCAGGCTTGGGGTCAGAGGAACCACAAAGAGGGATGGAAGAAAAGCTGCCATGGGTTAGGTGATACCCAAGGATTCTCTCATCTCCAGGGCAACCAGGTCTTGGGGGCCCACACTTGGCGTTATAATACATCAACAGAGAGAGAGTAGAGGGGGTGGGTGAGGAATCAGTCTTCTTGAAAGAAAGAGAATCAAGAAAAAAGAAAGGCAGGAGATGAGAGCTGGAAGGCAAGATGGAATGGATGTCCCCAGAAGACTGACATTTCAGAGAGTCCACTGCTGGTGACTCTGTCACATATTAACCCGGCCATTATTTGGGGATCAGAACTGTACTGAATCTCCATGGGATTACATAAAGTGGACACTGGGCGCTGTGAACTTGGTTTTAGACTCGAGCAGTGAGTTGGGAATTCTGGTTGTGTAAGTTCAGTGGGCAAGATCTTAGAGGAAGCAGGGATCCATCCTGAGTCCTCACATGACTTCACACCCATGTGAACCCCAGGGTCTCCTTGCATCTCAGCTCCCAGGTAAGGAAGACATTAATTGGGAACAGAATGAGATTTGGTCTTGCCATCCACATTTGAAACTGAGCTGCTGGCTCTCGGGTTCTGTGTTGGTTTAGGAATAGAAGGTCCGAATGCAGAGGGGAAGGGTTAAAATAATATCTTTATTAGGGAGAGACAGGAACTGGGGATGTGAGAGATGTTCTTTTATAAAGGATGACCAAGATGGTGGCCCACAGAACAGCCATCTGACTCCCCACTACCTACTCTGGAATGCTGGAAACCCATTATCCCGGACATGGTCTTGCTCCCCTGTATTCCCGTGGTGGGGTTCTCCTTGCTCTGTAATTTCCCCAGCATTCACCCCAAATCTACAAAGAGGCTCTACGATTCTCCTCACACTCTCTTGCCTTGAGGACATTCGGCTTCTGGCACTGTGTGACTTCCCTGTGTTCCAGTGGGAAAAACAGAGGAGCCCTCTGACCCAGTGCATACATGGCTTTTTCTTAGGCAGGAGTCAATGCTGGGAAATCAGGTTGGGCCTTCTGCTGTCAGCCTAGCCAGAGACGGGTGGGAGGGTCACATGGATCATGCTAGAAAGACAGGTGGACACATTGGATGGGAGCAAGATGTTAGAGTATCCAGGTTCCTTGTCCAGTCCAGGACCTGAGAAAGTCCTCAGTTTCTGAACTATAAGCTCAACAACATGTAGTTGATAGGGAGGGAACACTGTGTTTCACAGACTTGGGCTGTCAATAGATCCTTCTCAGAGCCTCTGTAGAGTTCCACCCATTAAAAGCCACCCTGAGAAGCGTGGCCAGAGAAACACTAGACTGAAAAGCCAGCCGCTACCCCGCTTTGACAGTGAACACATCCTGACCACAAAGCACCAAGATTGTGCACCAGGTCTGGACCCCAGCAGAGACCATGCCACAGGTGTTACAGGTGTAACAGGTATCACAGGAGAGGGCATGTTGAGGACAGAGGCTTTGCTGCTTGACTGAGTGTCCTGCAGGAGGTGGCTGAGCCTGGCTTGCTGGCATTGGACATCCTGGTTGATGAGAAGGCTTCTGCACTCAGGGAACCCCAAAGACAAAGAATGTATAAGGATGGAAAGAGAGAAGGGAAGGGAGGGAGAGAGGGAAGGAATGCAGAAAGGAAAAAGGCAAGCAAGTAAAGATGGGAAGCACAAGACAGGGAGGGGAGAAGGAAGCAGAGAGAGGGCACGAAGGAGAAAAGGAAGGAAGAATGAAATCTAAAAGACGGAAGGGTGAATACCAGGATCCTACAGCCTTTGTGTGTCTGAGACCAGCTCAAATGATCAGCCCTTCGGGGGACCACAGCAGCCACTCCCCACGGGGCTGTGTCATGTGCACAGCCCTTGACACTGGATAGGTTCAGAAAAGGCCACTCTCCTCCACAGCTGGTTTAGAATGTGCAGGGCTGGCTGCACCTGGGTCACCACCACTCAGCAAGGCCCCCTGGGAACTCACCTTTCCTAGTTGACTGGGGAAATGGGGGGGGGGATGAAGTCTGGGATTCATGACCTTGACTGTCCTCTGCATCCTGATTTATGGGGCGATGCTGTCTCCCGGATGAGATGGAGACACTGTGAGAGGAAGGGCTGCAGAAAGCCTTAATCCCCGAATGGCAGAAAGAGATACTCTCTGGCCCCGGTGTGCGTTTGATTAGATACACCAGGTGGGGCTGGGTCCTCCCCACCCCCAACACACATACACATCAAAATCCAATCAGCAGTCCGGGCCACAGGCTGGGGGCATTCCTGGATTTAGAATAGGATGCGTTCTTCTCTCAGCACAGAAAAATTCGTGGTGCATTTTTCTCAAAGGGGGAAAAAAAAAGTAACCAGGTTGCAGAATATTACAGCCATAGCATTGGACTGATGCCAAACGTTTCAAAGTTGAGATAGGGCATGGAAGAAGAGCTCACTTAGACAAAGTATACCCCATTACCTTTGGTCTGGTGGAGGGATTTGGGGCACTGTATATGGGAGTTTCTTAAGGATCTAAACTCTAGGGCTTAGGTTAGAGAAGGACAGGGCCTGTCTGAGGCAGGGAGCTCTGGGGACTGCCGGGCTCGGGGGAGGGGAGGCGGCTGGAAATTGGTTCTTTTGACACAACAGACTATTCTATTGCATCCCTGGGTCTCTCCTGGCTTTACAAGTTGCCAGATTGTTCCATATCGAGGAAGGCTAGAAACAGGAGGTGGCTGGGCTCTAAGTCTCTGTCAGCTGGGAACTGTGATGAGGGGGGATCTATGCTTGTGGTGGGGGATGTGACAGAGTCGGCAGAGTGCTTCTGACTAAGCACGAGGATCTGGGTTCCAGCGCTGGTGTAGAACAAACTGAACATGGTGGCTGTGGGCTGGAGCCCCAGCCCTAGGGAGGCAAAGGCAGGAGGACTAGAAGATGAAGTCCATCCATGGACACAAGGAGCTCAAGGCCAGTCTAGGCTACCTGAAATCCTGTCTTCGAAAGAAAATCAAACATAGACTCACGTTGTGAATTCTCAGTGCTGCCTCTGCTGGGCTCCCTGGAGCTGTTTGAACCACATTCCCTTCCCAGAACAGCCCCTGGATTCCTGTATAGCGTCTAGGGAACAGAGTGGTTCTGTACAAAAAACAAACAAAGAAACCCAAAATGGTACTCTCTGAAAATCTGGGTCCAGGGTTCTTGGGCATGCCAGCATCCCGAAATGGAACATATAGAAGATCTAGAGACCCTGATTCAAACCTGGGGTGTCCAGTCATGTGTTTTGCTGGTTGAACAGTTCACGCAGGGCAGGGGCAGTGTCTCCTCCACTGACAGCAAAGCCTGGGGCACGCCCATTTTGCCTTCATGGCACTTGGGGTCCTCTTCCCTTTCTGCTGTCCCCAACGGGTACTGTTTTCAGCCTGGTCCATTCCCACACAGTCAGAGGTGTCACTGCAGACTTCAATCCCCCCACCCCCAAGAGTCCCTAGTGGGAGACCTAAGTCCCCCCACCCCACCCCGTGCCTCGGAATGTAACTGCATTTAGAGACAGGGTCTTAAAGAGGAATTAAGTTTAAACAAGGTTATTAGGACGGGCCCTAATCCAACATGACTGATGCCCTTTTGTAAAACAAAGAAGCTGGGTACACAGACGTGCTGGGGGGAGGTGTGCGAGGATGTGGGGGTGGGGGGAGTTCATTATGTCCTTTGCAGGAAAATGGATGGAACTGGGAGTCAGTGGACTAAGCCAGACACAGAGAGAAAAATGTCACCTGCTTCCTTTGAGAAGTGGAATCTGGCTTTACACCCATGATAGGACAACAGAGGGGACCGTGGGGAAGCTAGGACCAGCTCATGGAGGGTAGATGGGTAAGGTGCTGAGGATCCAAGACGATAAAAATATATGACACCATTGAATAAAAAGAGATGAACCTCCCCCCCTCCAGCTTCGTGCAATGACCATGCAGTGGCAGACGGGGGTGGGGGTGGGGGGTAAAGATGACTCCGACAAGTCAAAGATGGTCTAAGGTGGGACCCAGCCTTCTCCTAACCATTTCTGCTGGTCAGGAATGCAGCCTCTGTGCTTTGAAGAGAAGCTCTTGCAACTCACATAACGAGCTACAGCCCCAGTGTCCCGTTTCCAGGGTCACATAAAAAGCAGGTGAGGGTGGCAGCCTGGTTGTCACAACTGTACTCCAGAGACAGAGACAAGAAATCTCTGCCACAAGCTGGCTGGCCAGAGTAACTGAGGCTAGCTCTGGGTTCAGAATGTGTTTCAATAAAGAAAGTAGAGCTCTATCAAGGAAGCTACCTAAGGTCAATCCTGACCTACACACAAACACACACACACACACACACACATGCAAAACAAAAGCAAAGTAATATCAATGGCAACAATAACGATATCAGTAAGAGCAACAGCTGTAACATTTAACTTCCTACAAGCGCCACCTACACTCTAAGAACCTCACCGTATCCGTCCGTGGGAACATCAGGGCAGGTCGTATTTCTTCATTTAGAGGCAAGGAATTCACTGAACAGAGAGGTTAAGTAACTTTCCAAACGTCACACTGACAGGAAATGACCTGGCTCTGGAGTCTGTTGTGTTCAACTCTCTGGAATACACAGCCATCTTCCTCATAAGGTGTCCCTGAGAGTGCACGGAGAAACTGTCTCATCTCCATGATTATTCTGCCAGCCCAGAACTCTGCAAACTTGTACAAAGGGCTCCATTTGTTCTTCGTTCACGTGACTTCGGAGTCAGAGGGGCGAAGGGTGCTCGACGTTTTACTGACGAGCGTAAGACAGTGCCTACTCCACATAGTTAGGTCTGTGGTGCGGGTTCGCCTTCTGAGGGGTTCACTGTGGTCTCGAAAGGATATAAAGTTAGTATCTCCATGAGGGCTGACAAACTACCTCAATAGCCTTCTCTGTCTTCTCTAAAATACCAATTGTTCCTAGAGGGGGGTCCTCTCTTAGAACCTTCTAGAAGCCTGCCCTACCAACACCCCCATCTCAGACAGGGTCTCATATATATCAGGCTGGTCTTGAACTCACTGTGTAGCCCAGGATGACCCTGAACTCCCGATCTTCCTGCCTCCACCTCCCAAGTGCTGTCATGACAGCCTGTGCCATCATGCCTGGCTTATGTGGTGCTGGGGATAGACTGAGGGCTTCATGTGTGCTGGCGCCCTACCAAGTGGAGCTCACCCATAGCCTTCTCTTCTCTCAACTGGTGCTTGAGTCTGGCCTCTGGTGCTATTGTTCTATAGAGAAGCACCTCAGAGGGAAAGCCTGAGGTGAGAGGAGTTTGACTTCAAACTCTAACTAAGCTTGTCCCAACCTGTGGCCTTTGTTACTCTGTAGAGAGCCACCCCTCTTGTGGGGAGATACTTGGCTGTATCATTTGGATTATCATGGCTTGCCGGAGGCCATGGAGATGTTGGAGATCATGCAGCATCTTCCAGTATGGGGACGTTCCCTCCTCTGAGTACCAGAACAAGTTCACAACGAACCGCTGACTTCCCATCACTGAAACGAATGCCCTAGACAATGGTCTGTGAAGAAGAAAGGCTGTAGGAACTCCAGTAGGTAACAGGGCAGTCACACTGCTTCTAGGTCTCTGGCAGCACGAGGAGGCTGGGGACAGCACATCACAGGTAAAGATATTGCCAGTACAAAAACACTTATCTTGCACCCAGAAAGAAAAACTGGAAAGTGGAAGAGGCCATGCTCCCATAATGCCCTTCAAGGGCAATGCCCCATAAGTCCCCTCTAAGCCATGCCCCTTAAAGCTCGGGTTACCTCCCATGAAAGTCAAACTGGGGACTAAGCTGTAGACACAGGGACCTTTGGAGCTATGTCCAGATCCGGGTTCCAGTGATGACCTACATAAGCATAAAGACAGAAGGGACTGAAATACTAATGAACACTTGACACAAAAATACTTCTTTGGAATTTGATTTCCACAACTTAAATGTAAACGATCGCTCTCGGATGACAGACCATCTCCTCACAAACCAGGCGAGCGCCTCTGCCCGACATCCCTGTTCTTCCCCTCAAGCCCAACCCAGAGTCTGGACGCAAGCAGAAGCCATCATTAAAAAATGAACAAGAGTTGTTTTTTCCCCGTTTTTGTTCAAATAATCCAGTTTACTGCCTCAGACAAGTCATTATTCATGTGGAACCTGCCGGTGCAGTCCCTGGGGAGGAAGGGTAAATTGATTTAACATGTAATCCAGTTTGGACTGCCCGCTAACTCTGATGCTGCGCTAACTGCATCCTAGCTGAGCAGGGACCACGGAAGGGGAAGGAGTTAGCACACAAGGGAATTAGCCCGAGGCGTGGGCCTGAACAGTGCTGGCTACAAAGGAACATGGAGACTAAGGTTCCTGACTTCCTGCCTTGGGCTTTCTTTTCATCGGAAGTCCACAGCAGACCGTTCTAATAAAACACGGCCAAAATGACAGTGGCTGTATCAGTTCCCTGGTGGAATCAGGTCCAAACCTGGGAAGGTGAAGATCCGAGAGGTTGATGTGGAGGCATGGAAAATTCTAGAAATGGCTAGAGTCGGTTGTGTGTATCCTAAAGCTGTAACCAGCAGGTGAGCTGAGTCCTTGGCGTGGGAAGGTGCCTGTGGGAGTTCTGCGGCTGCTTTCAAGCAGGGTCATGCATATGAGGTCTTCAGACCGGCCTAGGGAGGGATTAAAGAGTAGATCACCAGCCAGCACGAACCCTGAATCTTTAGACTTACTCTCTGGCCTTACTACTAACCCTCTCCCCTACCTGCTCCCTTAGGGGCTAGTGGTCCTGGAAGAAATAAGAAACAGTGCTACAAAGAATTGGTGCTTAGAGTGAACACTAACAAGTTAGTTATGCTAGAGGGATGTTACCCTGGGGGCAGGCCCTTCATTGGAATTGCATGGGCTGTGTCTGAACCAAACCAGAAAGGGTCTTTCTGAACACAAAGGGGGAAAATGTGGGAACAGCCTTACATGTCCAGCATTGAAGAAATTACTCTAGGGAATTGCTTAAGTCAGTGTGTTCCAATACATCCCAAACTACGATTATATCACAATAGTATCCCGAGTCGGAGAATGAATGAATTGCAAAAATTGCCATTCAAATGTGTGAGAAATATGCAGACACAGGTCTTGGCTTGCTTGCAAGTATTGAACATGCTAACATGTACTGCTCATTGCCTGCTTCCTTCCCCATCCTCCCCCCACCCCCGCCCCATAGGGCATAAACTACATTTTCCTGTAAACTACATTTCCCAGAAGTCCTTGCTGGTTAGTATCTGCTTCGTTTCAGCCAATGAGGAGCCCTCGTGAAATACCGGAAGGTGGGACCAAGGAGATGAGATTCCTGCTTTGAGAGATCTCTGGCAGGCACTTTGCCTTCTCCATGACCCTAGATCTCAGCAGGCAGCTGTTGCCTCCATAGACCCATTTTCTCTCCATGGTCTGAACTCAACCGGAGAACCCACTTGAATTTGAATCTGAGACTTAATCTTTGTGTCGGAGGGCCTGAGACAGCCGTGTTCATACCTCAGGGCCACCCACATGTGTCAGAAGATACTGATGGCAGAGACTCACGAAGCACTTAGAATGGGCACACTGAGTCACAGACTCGCCCAAGGATGAAGCACATAAGACCCAATACACATTCTTCTTCATGGCTCCAAATACCCATGCCTATTTGTGTGTGTGTGTGTGTGTGTGTGTGTGTGTGTGTGTGTGTGTATGTGTTAGTGCATAATCCAAGAGAAATGAGTCCACTCCTCAGGCTACTGAGCCCTGTCTTTGGCAAGAAACAGTTAAAGACACCAGGGTGACAGAGTTCAAGTCCTTCACTGTAATTTCATGTAAGTAACCTTCTGGCGGCTTCCTTTGTCACGGCTGTGCTCTTGTCTGCCAGCCTAGCTTAGGCCTGGGCATCCCCCAGGAAATGTTAAATTTGCTTCCCTCATCTGCTTGACTGACTGTCATCTTGACACATCGCTGAGCTGGTGACGAAGCCCTTAATTAGTGTATATCTGCAGGCTCCTCCTCCTCTTGCTGCCTCCGCCCTCACCCTCCTCCCGGAGCCTCTCTCTTCTCTCGACATTTCCAAAGAGGACACACCACCTATTTCCACACAGAACCCTTGGCCGCATTTCTCGTGTCACCCCTGAGACATGGCACCTCTGATCTCTAGTTTGCAGCAGTGGGAACGGACTTAGAGAAGCTCTACTTGCTGGCATTGGTCCAGGTCTAGACAGAGATCGTCTTTTTTTTTTTTTAAAGGATTTATTTAATGGTTATTTATGTGTATCTGTCTGTGTACAATCGCGTGTGCTTGCATGCTTGCTTACCTGCCTGCGTCCCTGTGTCCCTGCATGCGTGGGTACCTGAGTGCAGTACCTGTGGGGGCCAGGAGAGGGTACCAGACACTGGAGCTGGACGTAAGGATGGTTTTGCACTACAGTCTAGATGCTAGGAACCAAACTCTAGTCCTCTGCAAGATCGGCAAGTGCCCAATCACTGAGCCATCTCTCTAGCTCCCAGTTGATTAAAGCCCTAACTCCATTCCTTCTGGCTGTGTGACCTCCTAGGAATTATTTGACCTTTTCCAGGTCTATTTTCCTGCAACATAAAAGTAGAAATTCCAAGCTCACGGGCTCACAGTGGTTCAGTCATGTCCTTCTAGCGTGGTAGTGTGTTTAAGGCCCAGGCATACTTCTGCTCACTCTTGTCCTCTCTCTAGCCCCTGGTGTGGTGCTGGTTGAAGGCTTGTAGCTGTAGGCTCTCACCTGCATGGCAGGAGCTGACCTGTAATGCCTTCTTGCCATGATGGAAGGTTCTCTCTGCAACTGTGAGCCCAGATAGATTCTTCCTCCCAATCATTGTTCTTGCTCCTCTTGTCATAGGGCCAGGAAATTAATGAATAAATACAGAAGGTCATAGGAGAGAGCTTGGGCATGAGAGAGGGGTGCGGGGGGGGGGGAGAGTGCAGTGATTAAAGATGGCTGCTGAGAAGGTCCTTCTATAGGCAGCTGGATTCCAGTGGCTAAGAATTAAGGGAACCCAAGCAGAGCTTTACCAACAGAAGGGTGAGGGAGTGGGATTCATATCTACTCTTGATTGTTGTCAGCTGCTTTCCGATATGCTAGCATGTAACTGGTTATTTGGGGGAAATGTCTAATTGAAGCTACTGACCGACAGGCAACAAAAAAAGGTCACCTTGTGACCGACAGGAAAAAAAAAATCAGGGTTTGGGGTTATCCAACCAGGTCAGGAGGTTGTGCCTCACGCCTCCCCTCCAAGTAGGAAAGGCTTTCTCTTTCATTTTTTCAGTCAGCCTTGGATTCTGTGTTCCCCTTTAATCAGTTGCTGGCAGACAGAAGCAGGATTACATGAATCATGATATAAACCTATTGTGCTCACCCCTGAGGCTCAGGGAAGGTCCCACCTTCTCTCCAAATCCAGAGATCAGCAGTAGTTGCAAAACTGGATAATTTCTGTGGTGTAGAAGGGGAAGGGAGGCTTTGGTAACTGACAGCATCTCCCACACTCAATGTCAACTTAAGGAGCGATCTGGGGTCCTCTGGACACCTTGGAACTTGCACTAAGCCTGTGAGGCATGAGGCGTGGTGAGGGCTGTGAGCTGACACCGCAGTTCGGAGCCCCGTGGCTCATTCTTAGTTCCCAGCTTCAGAGAGGAGCAGGGTGTCAGCCCTGAGCTGAGCTGGAGGGCTGAGGAGGAGGAGGAGGAGGAGGAGAAGGCGGCAGCCAGGAGACAGGTGTGAAAGTGAAGGAGAATTTAGCAAATGATCCTGCCCCCACCTGAGCTCAGGCAGCAAGAGATTCCTGTGGTTTGGGAAGCTTAGCTTCTCTCTGAAGCCACAAAGAGGGTTTTCCTCAGTCTTTTGGGGGCTGTGCATATCAATTGCTTCAGCTCTCACTTCCAACTCAGTGTGCGTGTGTGTGTGTGTATGTGTGTGTGTATGTGTGTGTGTGTACATATGCACCTTGGTACACATGTGGAAGAGAGAAGACAAGCTAAGTAACAGTCCTCACCTATCTTGTTTGAGGCAGGGTCTTTTGTTTGCCACTTCATAGACAGGCTGGCTGGCACTACCACATTTAGTTTATGTGAATTCTGGAGAGCCAAACACAGGTCCTTCTGGTTGCATGCCAAACTCCTTATCTATCTCTATAGCTGAAGACAGACATTTAAGTGGGAGACATTAAGGAAAGCTATGGGCCTGCCAAGATGTGGGTGACTCAACCAGTCAGTGGAGGGATCAAGTAGAAGAAATAGTCTTCACTGGAACAAAACAGAATTCATCCAACAGATAGCCTTTAGAGTTCCTGTGAAGTACGACTTTCCTTGGGTCCACTTTCAGCTAGTTTGGTCTTCCAAACTTCCATAGTTACATTTGCCTTTGCCTAGATAAATGGACAGATGGCTGGCTGGATGGATAGGTAGATGGAAAGATGAATGGATAGATGAATGGAGAGATGGGTAGATGATTGGATCCATAGATGGTTGGATGTATAGGTGGATGGATGGATAGATGGATGGGTGAATGGATAGATGTATGTTTGTATGTGTGGGTAGGTGGATAGATGGACGGATGGATGGATGGATGGATGAATAGGTGGTTGTATGCATAGATGGATGGATAGATAGGTAGATGTATGGATCAGTAGATTATTGTGTGCATACATGGGTGAATAGAAGGATGGATGGATGGATGGATGGATGGATGGATGGATGGATGGATGGATGGATTGATGGTTGTATGCATAGATGAAAGGATAGGTAGATGGATGGATGAATAAATGGATAGAAAGATGATGGATGGACAGACAGATGGATGGATGATGTGTGGATGGATGGATGGATGATGGATGGATGGATGATGGATGGATGGAAGGATGGATGGGTGGGTGGGTGGATGAAAGATGGACAGACAGATGAATGGATGAATAGATGGATGGATGGGGAGGTGGGTGGATGGATGGATGGATGGATGGATGGATTGTGTCATGTATAGATAGATATAAGGTAGATGGGTGGATGGATAGATGGATGGACAGATATTTGCTCACATTCTGTCAGCTCCATCCATGAGAGCTGTGACTAACACACAGCACTGGGTAGAGCTCTGCTCACTCTCTTTTAAATCTCAAATTGCCCTGGGAGGCAGGTCTTTCTGATCAGCAAAGGCGGAGGACTCTCAAACTACATTACCACATTTCAGGGTTCAAATCCAGGGCTATGGAAATCCGAGCTTGTACCTGAACCCAACCAAATCAAGCTCATCCCATAGAGTGCATCTTTATATCTCCATAGGCTGAGGATCCCCACACAGATAGAAGGGTCTCCTGCCACGCAGTAATACGCTCTTTACCCCCCACACCAAAGAACATCCAATGTAGATGGAGCTAGCATGGAGTTTGCCTCTGGTCATGTAGCATCTGCCTCTAAGGGCTAGGATTACAGACATACACTGCCATATCCTGATTACACGGCCCTGGTGATGGAACCTGGGGACCCGTGTGGGCCAGGCAAACACTCTAGCAACTACATCCACCCCAGCCCCATCTTCCCCACTTAGATAACAGAATAGCTGGGATTGGGCTCCTTGTGGCAAGATTACAGCAATGGTCTTGATTCCTGAGTCCTGGAGAGGACCTCCCACCCTCAGGCTCAGGTTGAGTAGGGTATCACTGAACCCAAATCTACTCTGAAGGTGTTCTGTAGGAGGATTCTATTGTTAGTGTCTACAATGAGAGTGTATCTGACACACTCTCTAGGGTTTTGTTATAAGAACACAAATGTGCCTGTATACTGCTCAGGTTCAAATCCCACTGACCCCCATGCAAGCTGTATTGAAACCCTGATAATAAAAACTTGCTCCACACCAGCAGAAAAAGCACTAAGAGATTAACTATATCAATACCCACGACACTTCCATCAGTAAACCTTGCAAAGCACAGACCTTTAAAGAACGCTCAGATTCTGTTTGGGGGAGTTCGCATAGATAAATTTGGATTTCGTGGTGTGTGAAGACAACATTTGGGGGACTTGCATTCATGTGTGTGTGTGTGGGGGGGAATCCTTTTCAAGGGGGTAAAATCCAGAATCTGTGATGGAATCCAAAAGCCTGGTAAAAGTGAGAAGCTCCAGAGCCTGATGGGTAACTCCGCCCATCCACGATCAGTAGGAGCGGTATTTCTTCATTTCCTTTTTTATTTTTTTTTATTTTTTTCTTCATTTTCAATAGGAGTGGTATTTCTTCTTTCCCTCAAAGAAACATTAAAGTCTGGTTTTGTACCGGTTCCTTTAATTTCCAAATTCCACTCGGTCACTTTCCTGACAGTGAGGAATCTCAAGGGATTAGGCCACGTGTACAGCGACGGCGTGGTGTTTAAGGAATGAGGCAGCTGTCTGCGGCCTCTCTGAACTTAGATGCCCCTGGTTTCCCTTTAGCCCTGAAGCAGGTAGCACCTGGGATCCTCTCTCCAAGCCCTGCAAGAGTCCCCCCCACCTGAGAATAAGACAGGCTTAAAAAGTCACCCCCAAGGGACAGGGTGGGCCCAGAGTGGATTCTTAGTTTTTAAGTGCTGGCTTCAACTTCTTTCAATGTTGTTCTCTGGGGCGATGGAGGGGCCTTATTTTTAATTGAATCCTCAGCGAGGAGGATGGAGACAGAGAAGACCAGAGCCACACCTTCTCTCCTCCATGGGAATAAAATAGTTTAGATTTCTGTGTGGGATTTTTCACTCCTGGATGGTTTTTTTTTTTTTTTTGGTGGCTTCATTCCCATTTGTTCTGCCTGTGATGGATTCCCATTGAGCCACACAGGACCTGTGTGTCTTTAGATAATATCCTTAGCAGTTCAGGACTTCTGTTTCCCTATATAAGCTCCAAATATAGTAATGCTGGGTGTGCCACTTGGTGTTAGAGATGGGGTGGTTGGGGACCCTCAAGGTTGAGCTCATCATAAAGTCGCAAGGAGTTGGGTAGGGAAACGCTCAAATCTCTTGATGTCTCCATCTCCCGAAAATCAGCACGGTGCTTGTGGTACAGGAAGAAATGTAGACGAATAGATAAGACACAGGTTAGAGGCTTTCATGGTTCATTTTGGTGTCAAGCGCATAGATTTAGAATCACCTAGGAGACGCACCTGTAGGTGTGCTCACGCAGGCGTTTGTAGAGGGGTTTAATTGAGCAGGGCAAACCCACCTTGAATCCAAGTGGTATCAACCCGGGGTCTGTGGTCCGGGATGTTATAAAGAAGATAAATCCAGTTGATCACCAGTATTCATCCCCTTCTGCTTCCAGACTGAGGCGCCTCTCGTTGCACCGCCATACCTTCCGCGATGTGCTTGATGGTTTTTCTCAACCTATCATACATTAGAGTCATCTGGGAAGATAGAACCTCGGTCGAGAAAAATGCCTCCATCAGATTGGCCTGTGGGCGAGTCTATGGGGCCTTTTTTAATTAGTGATTCTTGCCAGAGGGCCCAGTCCACTGTGGGAGGGGCCACCTCCGGGAAGGTGATCCTGAGTTGTATAACAAACTACAGTAAGCAAGCCAATGGACAGAGTTCCTCTGTGGTCTCTGTTTCAGTTCCTGCCTCTGGGTTCCTGTCTTGAGTTCCTGCCCTGATTTCTTTTAGTGATGGAGGACTGTTTTCTGGACATGTAAACCAAATAAACTCTTTCCTCCCTAAACTGCCCTTGGTTATCACAGAAGTAGAAAGTGAAATAGGATTCCCCAACACAGTGAACTTGAACTGTGAACCCCAATATAGCTGCCCCTCCCCCCTTAAATTGCTCTGGTCAGAAGTAGCTAATATGATAACCCGGCTCCCATAGAGCTAAGCAGCTGGTGCAAGTTCCTTGGATTGCACAGTAATAAGAACAGCTACCAATCTTACAGCGGTGCTACAGTCCACTCATAACAGCCATTCCTGGACCAGCAGGCTACTAGGCTAGTTTGCCCTAAGATAGGTGGTAAGACAGTTGCTCTAAGATAGTTGACTCCATACAAGAGTTTTTGGGAGCAGTTAGTCCCACTACCCCCAGCTTTCAGATAAACAAACTGAGGCACAGAGAGTCTAGATGGCTTGCTGTGGGGAGTGACAGAGCTGGGTTCAGGTCCTACAGCTTCTCTATAGAATGGGTCCTGTCAATCATCAGGGCTGAGGCTGATGGAGCAGTCTCACGCTTTCCAGCTCAGGTGGCCGGCTACCACATCACAGGGCTCTCTGGCTCTTTTATTTTCCCTATCCCAGTAGACCAGACTGGTCTCGAACTCAGAAATTTACCTGCCTCTGCCTCCCAAGTGTTGGGATTAAAGGTGTACGCCACCACTGCCCAGCCTAGATCGGAATTCTTTAAATCCCCTTCTCTGTCCCTCAGCTCTTGGCAGCTGGGTTCTCTGGTTGCTCAGGAAGTCTGCTCCTCCTGGGGCATAGTGTGTTCATGGGCACTCGGTCACGGCTGGGAACGCTCTCCATAGCACTGGCCTTACGTGCTGGATGCCTCGGACACAATCATCTCCAGTATCAGACACAAACAAGCCTGAGGCCCGCAGGCACAGAGTGCTGCCCACCTGGAAGAGACCGAAGCAAGAACATCTCCTGCTCAAGACTAGCCTGGGCTACAGAGTGAGACCCTGTGTCAGAAGCCAAAACTCGAAAGTAATGAGGTGTATCAGTTAGATCCAGCCATGTTTTGCTGTGTGACAAACATCCCCTATATGAAACAATACTGCTCACACAAGCTCTGGCTGCTGCCGAGTGTCAGTTCAAATAGGTTTGGGGTGATCTGGGGCTTGCTTAGATCATCATCGTCTCATCCTGAGGCTGGGGAAGGGGCACGTGGTGGTGAGGAGACTCTTAAAATTGTGCTCGAGACTGGGGTTAATCACTTTCATTCCTGTTGAATTGGCCCAAGGAAGCCCCGTGGGCAGTGAGGGGGCAGCCAGGATTCCCCTGCAAGGATTACAGGCTGTGCTTTCTTTCCAAACTGTAAGGGAACTAGGCAGTGATGGCAAAGCTTTGAGCTCACGGAGATTTCTGATCACCCAGCTAAGAGTCCACCAAGGGGAAAAGAACAGGAGCTGAAAGCCTGGGGCAGCCCCAGAAAGCAATGGGGGAGGGGCGGGGCCTGGAGAAGCAATGGGGGAGGGGCGGGGCCCAAAGAAGCAATGGGGGAGGGGCGGGGCCTGAAGAAACAATGGAGGGGCGGGGCCTGAAGAAGCAATGGGGAGGGGTAAGGGGCGTGGCTTAGACAATGGGAGAGAGGAGACTGCTCATCTGTGTCTGAGTAGAGGTCCAAGGTCACTAGAGCACAGAGTGTGTGGGTGTGAAGGAAAGAAAAGTCATGAATGACTCAAAAGTTTATGGAAAGACGTCCAGGGGACACGAATCTGGAGGTGTCACTGACGTACGTGTGTGTGTGTGAGTGTGTGTGTGTGTGTGTGTGTGTGTAGGTCAGGGTGATGTTCAGCATCCTTACAAGGTCAGCACGCCACAAGGAGGCTGGAACATACAGTCCACAGCTCCTAAGCAGGAGCAGGTGCTGGTTGAGAGGGGCCTGTGTCTTTAAAAAGCTCGGTGAATTTACCAAGGCCACTTTCGTGTACTGCCTGGCTCTCAGGCTGGCTGCTGGCGTGACATCTGGGAATTCTTTTATTTTTCAGGACCACAGTCATTTCCGCTGTAAAACAGCGGTTCTGACTCCTCGGAGTCTGATGGGTAAACATGGAAAGAACATCTAATGTTGAGTAAGCAGGCATCCAGCGAGCTACCACCATGGAGATGGAAGGGGAGCGTGGAGGATAGGGTTGGGGGTCAGAGGCGCCCAGCCAAGGCTCAGCATCCCGCCAGGACACTCACATCTGACTATTTGGCTTCTCTCCAGGGGTCATTTTAACTGCAAGTTCAAGGTCAGGTGCAGAAGTCATTTGTCCAGACAGTTCCCAAAGCCTGAACTCAGGAGTGATGTCCTGACCAAAATCACAGCAGAGCAGTAGAGGACACACACACAGACATACACACTCACACACACACACACACACACACACTCTCACACACACACACACACATACATGTGTACATATACCACACATGCACACACACCACATGTACACACACACACACACACACACACACACACACACACACACACACACCTACAGGGAAGAGGCCCACTGTCTGACCAGAGTCCCATAGGGCGGCCCACTCGCTTTGCAGAAAGCCTGGACCTTTTAGTTTTTAATGTAATTTATTTACTGTTTTACCTCTTATAGTCCAAATGGGTTCGTGCACCAAATGCTGTTAGCTTGTTAGTTAACTGACAGAAGCTTCATTGAACTGGGAAGGAGTTCCCTCTGCTTTCAGCCATGACATGCAGTGTTCTGTTATTTCTTGGAGTGTGTGCCTGCGCCTGTGCCTGTGTGTGCTCCAGCATCCTGACAGAGCCTCTCTGGACTGCCCTTGTCAGCCTAGCTCCAGGTTCAGTGAAAAACCCTGCTTCAAATGAAGGTGGTTGAAAGTGGGGTAGAGGACATATCCCATGTGCACACAGGCACACACACAGAGACACAGACACACACAGACACATAGACACAGCCACACAATACCACACACACACACACGCACACACAGCCACACACAGAGAGACACAGACATAGCCACACAACACCACACACACACACACACACACAGCCACACATACAGAGACACAGACACACACACACACATACACAGAGCCACATAGACCACACACCACACATACACACACAGCCACAGACAGAGACACACACACACAGAGACACAGACACACACAGGAGACTCAGTCACACAATACCACACACACACACACAGCCACACAGACATAGCCACACAACACCACACACACACACACACACACACACACACACACAGAGAGACACATAGACCACACACTACACATACACACACAGCCACAGACAGACAGACACACACACACAGATACAGCCACAGTCACACACACAGAGACACAGCCACAGCCACAGAGCCCCCCACACACACACATACACAGAGACATAGCCACAGAGACACATAGGCCACACACCCCCCCACCCCCCCCACACACAAAGAAAGAGTATTTATCTTGACTCTCCTAAGAGAGACCACATTCATTAAAGCATATCGATGATAATTAGTTCATTCTTAGGAGTTATTGTTATTGATCTCTTACCATGTAAATAATTGAGCTTTATAATCAGTATTCAACATAGGAAAATGCATAGCCTACAGAAAGTCCGGTACAATCTGAGATTTCAGGCATGGAAGGGTCCTAGGACATACCCCCCCCATAGCCCATGATAATAGAAGAAATACTAAGACTGAGATTTCAGCCATGGGGAAGTCTTAGGGCACAACCTAAGATGGAAGAGTTCCAGAAGACTGAGCAAGAAACAAAGTTAACCCGACCCAGAGTTCAACTCTGGGACAACCATGTATGCGTGTGTGCTTATAGATAGAGCCTGACCTAACAGGTCACCCGGAGCCAGAGAGACCCAGGTGTTGCTCCCTTCCCTGGCCTAAAGAAGTCACCCAAGTCCCTGCATTACCTTCTGAAATGCCCCCAATGCTCAGTAGTGTTGGCTACATAGATAGATGCTTGAAAAAGAGTCATCGATAAACAGAAATAGATAACCCAGGCTAGCCCTGAACTCTTCACACATCTCATATAGCCCAGGCTAGCCCTGAACTCTTCACACATCTCATATAGCCCAGACTAGCACTGAACTCTTCAAATAGACCTTGAATTTTTTGTCTTCCTGTTCCTACCTCCCAAGTGCTGAGATTATAGATGTTCATTACCGTGGCAGCCCAGACAGGACTTAACCTTTGAATCTTCCTATGTGTCCTTCTCTGATAAAGCCCCCTCTCATCTCTTCTGTCCAGAGATAGTCAGTAATCTGAGCATCAGATTCTTTCATCAGCAACATCACCATCATCTTCATCATCGTGTTCATCATCATTACTAACATCATCATCATCATCTCCATCATTCTTCTTCTTCATCTTCATCAACTCTGATTTCCTCTACAAGAGCATGACACCATCTACCCGAGGACTCAGGGACTTCCCCTTCATGTTTCAAAACAGATCTCCTAATGTGAGAACTAAATTCGTACGTTGACGTTGGTTTACACCATACATCGCTTCTGCCGCGTACACCCCCCATGTGGCCCACAGGTTGAACAACCCTGAACCACTGCATACACAGAACACCACGTCACATACGCTCTAAGTGCATGTGATACCACCTACCAATTTATGATAAGGAAGTTAGAATTGAAAACCCGTGACTGGCTGCTTGTCTGCTTGTGGCTGAACGTATTTCTAACTGGTCCAAACCCATCTTCCTAGCCAGACAGAACAAGAAACAATATATCTTAAATGACTGCCGGGAATCTGAAACTCCATTAACGGGATCCGCATGCCCTAGAAATCTTCTGGAGACTTAGTTGAGATACCTTCTGTTTTGGAATAGGGCCTTCTGAGCAAACCAGTCCCCATTTCCCCAGATCAGCCATGCCTGTTTGCAAGAGGCTTGTTGGTTAATGATTCCCCTTCATGGATGCAGAGGTGGGGAGGGTTCAGTGATGGACCTGAGATTCAGAGACCCTCCCCTCTGTAGCAATTTCACCCTCATTTAGCACATGTTGGACTCTTGGGAGGTGCTCATATGTGTAAGCCAAAAGAGGTGACTGAATGGAGGAGGGGCCTCATCTACGCTTCAGCGGGAGAACTGTCCTTCATTCTGGGTGGAGAGTTCCCAGTGTGGTGGGCCACCCCTCACTCACCCTCTGGAAGGAAGCCCAATCAACTCATCACTTCCCGGGGTGACCTCTGACCGAGTCACTCTTGTTCATGTTGACTGATGACGTCTACACTTGAACCAGTCCTCTTGGACGTTCACACCTCAACAACAGATGTCGGAAAATGCATCTTCGGGGCCAGTTAGACCTTCTTGACTGGAAGACTCTAGTCTGAACACGCCCTGAGGAAGCAAAGCCACGACCTTCCCACGCAGGCAGATTACCTTACTCTTCATCCCCAAGGTCTCACAGGGCAGCCAATATGGACTCTTAGCAGTTCAGCACAATGGTTATATGATTAGCCAATACCCAGGGCTGGGCTTTAAATATTCACACCCACTCCCTCAACACACACACACACACACACACACACACACACACACACACACACACACACACACGCCTATAAAAGCTATAAAAGCTCTGTGTTGGGTCCCTACTTCTAAAATATTTCTACACAGCCATGCCCCTTCTAGATAACATCTCATGGACTCTGCCTGGCTGCCACCGGAGGGAGTTAATAAAGGCCCGCCGTGTCTATAATTCAGAGTGCTTTCCTCAGCCCTCAGACACAGCTAAGAATAGCCGGGCTCCTAAGAGCGCCAGGAGCAGATATCTACCTTCTCCTCCGATCCCTTCCTCTTCTAGACTGTGTTTTCAAAGCTCTCAAAGTTAGTGCCACTCTGGCCCAGGCCCAAGAAATACCCTTGCTTGCTGGCATGGCTTCAACCCTTGGCTGACTTCTATCTTGTTGTGTTGCTCCTTGCCAGACTAGTTCAGTTCTGGGTCATCTCAGTTTGCATTGTCTTTTTTTCTTTTGTAACTCCAACACTGCCAGTGGGAAGCAAGAGGAGGTGGGCCGGAGTGTTTTCTGAGAACTTCCTTAACCCTCACTGGTGATGTGTCCATGTCTGCCTGTGTTTGTGTACCCCCTCAAGGGACCCTCCTGAAAAGTCTCTTGACTTTGAGACTTCCATTCCTAGCCCCAGAGCTTTGGAGCTGTTTACACATCCGCCTCCAGGTGAGGGAGATTCAAACTGCAGGAGTATAGAGCTCGACAGACTAACCCAGGTGTTTCAGCTATCAGGGAGGCTGAAGCAGGGGGATTGCAAACTTGAGGCTAGCCAGGACTGTGTTGTAAAATCATGTCTATACACACCACACACCACACACTCACACAGATTACACCACACACACACACACACACACACACACACACCACTCACACAGACAACACCACACACACCACACACTCACACAGACCACACACACACACACACCATGCACACACCACACACATATCACTCATAACACACACACACACACACACACACACACACACACACACACACACACATCCCAGACCAAAACGGACTCCTGTTTGTCTCTCATCAACCTGGAGTAAGTGACCTGGCCCTTTCCAAACTTGCGTGTCTGTTTCTGACATGGAAACTATGGCATCAACCAGACTTGTGTCAGAAACTTCATGTATATCATTAGAACGTGTGTGTTTCTGGGACAGGGCTTTCAGCTGTGTCTCTGGTGCTCAGATCTGTGCTGATCGTGGCTGTGGGAGGTGTCTCAGTCATTCACCTCATGAATGGATCGATATCTTTCTCCTGGGGATGGGTAGCTACCTCAGAGGTTCACAGTTGCTTTCTCTTAGATACTGTGCAGCACAGAGTCCTTATAGAAGTAGAAAAGACAAAGCTCTTGGGCTCCTCAGTCACCAGAACCACAAGCCTCCACAAACTTCTCTCTTTAATAATCGGCACAAACTCAAGGGTTCTGTCGCAGTGATGGGGAATGGGCACTGTGTCTCTCATGTGTTCAACTCTCAGAAGATGCCTGTTTTAGAACTCTTCCCATTTTACAGACATGGAAACTGAGGCTTGGAGCGGTTCGGTTTGTTGTCCAAGACCATATAGATAGAGTTGAGATTAGGAAACACATCTACCTGGCTCCCAAGCCTGGGATGGTTACTCTTTGAAGCTGCAAACTATATAGACATAGAATACCTAACACACCACAGTAAGCACTGGCTTTCTTTTGCCCATGACCACCTGTACCAGCTCCCTCCACAGATCTTGTTTTTATCTCTCTACTTAGCAAATATTGCGAGTCAGAGAGGGCCACAGTCTGGCCTGTGGATGCTGGCCTGCTTCCCTGCCTTCCACTGGCTGACAGGAGATAGACACAAACCCAGAGAGGGCAGCAAGATCCCACATCCATCCTCAGTGATATCCCAGCAACTGAGTATGGATGGTCTTCTCCTTCATCTCAGGTGAGCTAGGACTGTACATCTGTATTATTTTGTATAGGCAGGCAGGCAGGCAGGCAGGCAGACAGACAGACAGACAGACAGACAGACAGATCTTGCTATACAGTCCTGGCTGGCCTGGAATTCACTGTGTGGACCTAGCCAACCTTAAACCCACCTGCCCTGCTTCCCAAGTGCTGGGATTAGAGGGATGTCCATATCTGCTCCCATATTATGGTTTCTTAAAGTGTGCCCTGGGTCCTAGCTAGTGTTAGCTTCAGGATGCTGGAGAGGTCATGGGGAACGATGCTGCTGCAAACACAAACCTGCACAGCCACTAATGGACGTTTCTCACACTGACGACTCAACTCCCTACATGACCCAGCTGTGCCACCCCTGACCGTGTGTGCCCGGGGACTATCATGTCAGCATATCACAGACATGCCTGCACATCCAGGCTTTTGCAGAGCTATTTACAATAGTCAAACGACTGAGTCAGCCTAAGTACCCATCGACAGGTGGAAGGATAACCAAAAGGTGGTATCTATGTGCAATAAAAATGTGCGCAGTCATAAAAAATGAAATTATGCCAATACATGATATAACACAGGCCCAAACTCTACAAGAGTAGCCTAGGATAGACACAGGCACACACATACACATACACACACAAACACATGCATGCGCATGCATATGTGCACACATGCACACACATGCCCAAGCATACACACACACGCACACACATGCACGTACACATGCATACACATACACACATGCACACATACATACATACACACACATGCACACATACACACATACACACACATGCACACATACACACATACACACAAACACACACGCATATGCACACATGCACACCCATGCACATACACTCATGCATGAATACACATGCATGCATACACACATGATGACAATTTCCCTTTGCTCTCCGGAAGCTGCCCACTCCCACCCACCATGGCTATGGAACCCAGATCTGGGGGTGACCATAACTGGTTTCTTTAACTGGTTCCCACATGCTGCAATCTGTGAGTCCTGACCACAGAATCTTTGTAAGGGTTTGAAGGGACAAGATCTGTCTAAATCTGAGCACAGAATGCTTTGTGCTCTGAGCTGAGCTGGGGAAACTGAGGGACCAAGGAGAGCAAGACACCCCATACTCATCACCATCTTGCATTTCCGGGGTTCTCTTCTCATCATTCCCATGGGCAGCAGCCTAGTTCTGCTTGTCTCCTCAGTTCCCAGCTTCCCTGCTCAGTTTCCTGCACACCTCACCCCCTGATCCCTGAATATACCTGAGAACACCACTGCCTCTGACTTCCCAGGAAGGAAGAAGAGTCACTACTGAGCAGGATGGGAGTTGGATGTGGAGGAGGAAACCTTTTGGTCAGCAGGAGAAAGAGCAAAATGATACATGAAGGAAGGGAGAGAGGCAGCTGGAGCAGGAGAGGAAGAGTGTTGTGGGTAGGGAGAGTAGTTATCCAAAGCCTTGAACATGCCATGAGGGACCAGGGTACATACACACATGAACTAACACACACACACACACACACACACACACCACACACACACACACACACACACACTCACACTCAAAAATACAGATTCACTCACACATGCACATATGCACAGACACAATCACATATTCACACCGATGCACACATACATGATCACACACATGTACACTCATGCACACACATACACAACCACACACTCACACACATGCACATTCATGCACACATACATACTCACATACTCTCATGTACACATACACAATCACACACATGCACACACACATACTCATATCTTCACACACTCATGCACACACAATCATACACTCATACACACTCTCACACACATGCACACTCATGCACACAAACATAATCATACACATGCACACTCATGCACACACACATATTCATATATTCACACACTCATGCACACATAATCATACACTCATACATACTCTCACATGCACACTCATGCACACATACACAATCACACACATGCACACTCATGCACACACACATATTCATATATTCACACACTCATACACTCATACACTCTCACACACATGCACACTCATGCACACATACACACTCACACACATGCACACTCATATGCACACGTATGCACACGCGCACACACACACACACACATACACACACACTGTGCTACTATTTCAGCGACTCTCCTCCATTCATTTTTCCAAGCCCTTTCAAGTGCAGCATTATCTCAGCTTTCCGTTGTGGCCCAGGGCGTCCCTGGACCCCTCTGCACCTTAAGAGCTATAAAATTGAGATAATGGCCCTGCTTTATCTGCCCCAGAGGTGTGTGAGATAATTATGGGGCGGCCACTTGCTTTGAAACGACTTGAGAATTGAACAAATATTACAGGTTGTTATGATCATACTGGTTTCCGGGGAGCGGGGGTGTCCTGCCCCTTCACACATATGCATCAGCTCCTTCTACTGCACGGCAGGCTGGCTCCTTCAGTGCCTTGGCGATGTGACAGGTGAATGGTAGTTGGAACAGTAAGGGCGACTCCTGGCATCTGCCCACAGAGGCTGTGAGGTCAGCGTGTAAGTCAGTTGCCTTGGTGGATGGGAGAAAAGGATGTCAAAGCTCATGACCTTTGCCACCAGAGACTCTGAGCGCTCTTTCTCTGGGGAAGGTACTGAGGTCATGACTTCCTGTGGGTGGGTCTGGGATGGACTCTGTGTGATTCCCTCTGTGCCTATAAAACATCAAACCAGGGGTCCGCACCTTGTCAGTGAGGGGACAGTGTCTATTGGTCCCTCCCCCTCCTTCCCTTCCTTTCCCTCCCCATCCTCTTTTCCTTTCTTTGGAATTTCTTGAGAATATGGTCTCTCTATGTAGCCCAGGCTAGTCTTAACCCTGCAATCCTCCTGCCTCAGTCTCCTGAGTGTCAGGATTGCAGTTATGTGGCACCATGCCCAGTTGTCTGTTACCATACCTCCAGAGGAGTGTGTGTGTGTGTGTGTGTGTGTGTGTGTGTGTGTGTGTACACGCACGTAAATGTGCATGAGTGTGCATGTGATTGTGTATGTGTGCATGTGTGTGTGAGTATATGAGTGTGCATGTGTGCATGAGTCAACTAAGGGACCTGACTCATAGTAGGTTTGCTGGCGCATAGTAGGTGCTTGTTCCATGAATGAATGGATGGTTCGATGGGATTCCCCCATGAGCCATGCCTGCTCGGTGAATCCTCACTCCATGCCCACCCTAGTGCTGGTGCTAACAGATCCCCGTTGTGCCTCCCTGCGAGCTCAGGGGCAGCCTCCATACCCAGCCACTTCTGGTTCCCATCAGCTGTCAATCAAAGCTCTTCAGTGTGCCAGTCCAGCTGAAGCACATCTGTGGGCACAAAGCCAAGGACCTTCTCTAGCCACTGCATCCCGTAGAGCTGGCAGACGACAAGTCAGTGATACACCAGGCAGGGCAAGGCGCATGCACAGGTCCTTCCTAAGGAGTTGGGTGATGTTGGCCATCTTATCTTTACATCATTCTGTGTGTAACCTCAGCTGATCAATGGCCAGGCCTCCTCTGTCCACGCCACAACGTATGAACTGGATCCTGCTTCTCACTGCTTCTCTCTAGGACATGTGACATGAATGCTCAACGGGGGGGCCCTCTCCTGCTGTGCAGCGTATGGCTCACATGATGGCTTCAGTCTGCTCTTGATACTGTGCATGGGGTCAGTGCCGCAGAGGTTTACCCCTTGTCGGGACAGATACCTGAGAGGAGCGATATACAAAGAGGAAGGGTCCCTTTTGGCTTGTGGTTTCAGAAGGTTCGCTGTGTGGTTAGCTGGGTCTGCTCTTCTTGGGCCGTGGTGAGGTGGAGCATCGTGGCACAGATGGTGAGGAAAAGCAACGGAACTCTCCTCATGGTGAAGAGCAAGGGATAGAGATAAGGGAGGGCCTGGAGACAAGATCTCTCTTTCTGGGGCCAATCACCTCCAGTGTCCCGTCACCTCTCAGCACCTCAGCATTATGGGCCTGTCAGTGGATTCATCCACTGATGGCGGCAGATCCCTCAGCCTGCTATCACCGCTCAGCAACACTGTCACTGGGGAGCAAGCCTTCAACCCAGAAGCCTTTGGCAGTGTGTGTGTTGGGGTGGGGGGAGGGGGTCACCTCATTTCCAAGCCATGGCACAGCCTCACATTAGGGTTTCTACACTCACCCCCAGGAAGCCCGTGAGAAAGGGCTAAATGGGCTCGGGCCTTAGATTTTCAGCATGTGACTCACTCATCTGGCCACTGTGAACTCTTGACTGCAAGTACACCATGCCTCAGCTGCCACAGCTGCAACAGGTGAGATGTGTTTGGATGGTCAACAGAGTGAGAGCACCCCAGAACCGTTAGCCGTAGCTGGCTTACTTTTAACCTGGCATCGTGTGCGAAACAAAAGTTATTCTGGCAGGCTTGATCATTTTCACTTTAAAAATAACGAATGACATGTAGAAAATTCCCAGTCCTTTTTGGCACAGTTATGATAACTCTGCAAAGACCCAGCCACACAAATGCTGCAAAGACCCAGCCACGCAAATGCTCTTCTCTCCAGCCCATCCATGCACACCCTCTCCAGGTTCCTCCCAGGAAACAAGCAAATATGCTGTCTCTCTTCTCCTGCCCCTCTGGCCAAATGCATTCTCCACTCCATTCATGAGCATCAAGGTCCTATGGAGTCTTCTCACGGTGAGAAAATATCTCTTGCTTCTGCCTGCATGCGCGCGCACACACACACACACACACACACACACCCTGAGTTCTTTCTCTTCCCCTGTTCCCAAGTCCTCTGTCAGCATCTGTTAGATTCTCATGGGAGGAAAAAAAAATGACTTCCTAAAGTGTTCAAAAGTCTTTCCTCGGTTTGTTATTAAAGCAATTATCTAACATAACACACCGAAGTCGCCGAAGGTATTCTAATGGGAAACAAATGTGAAGAATGGCCTGACTTGGGACTCTTGATTGAAAAATGAGGGGAAGGTGATTGGAAGGGGGGTGGGGGAG
This sequence comes from Tokudaia tokunoshimensis, assembly GCA_036184795.1. Classification (NCBI taxonomy): domain Eukaryota; kingdom Metazoa; phylum Chordata; class Mammalia; order Rodentia; family Muridae; genus Tokudaia; species Tokudaia tokunoshimensis. Next base: position 9,363,590 of record BTHU01000006.1, on the reverse strand, counting down.
CAAGGGAGGAAGGATTTCCCACCTGGCCTTGGACAGGACATCAAAAGGATGCTATTTATAATCATTACTGTTCTGTCTCAGTAGCCCTATGCTCTGCCTTCCCTGTCCGTCCCCCCAACACTACTGCATGTAACCCAGTTTATGTGGCTGTCCTTCTTAGTGCTGGGACACAGAGGCTGCATCCTAGACAAAGTCTGCCCGGTCTGATACCTGTGTGACAGCCAGTCAGATCCGGTGGGGTCTTCATGTGATTATCAATATCTTTCCAGCTTCATTTTAGCTCTGCAAGAGTCAATGGCCCACCATAAATATCAATACCTACAACAGATGCTGGTAAGCCTGGGTACCGGGGCCTGGAGAGAACTTTGGTTTTCTGGGGGTATGGACCAAAGATAGAGTGAATGCTATCAAGGGAAAGATCCAAGGAGAGGGAGGATACATCCATTCTACAGCTTGTTCTCAGAAACCTGAGACACGCCAATCATTGTTCTTTGTGCTAGAGAATATTGGAGAAAATAAATGTTGACATCAGTGTGCAAGATAGGTTTAATTTGGAGCCAATAGCAGTTGCTCCCATTTCCTGGCAGGTACTAACTGGAACCATGCATGACACAGAGAGATTCTGAGCTAAAAGAAAAAAGAAAGAAAGAAAGAAAGAAAGAAAGAAAGGAAGGAAGGAAGGAAAAGAAGGAAGGAAGGGGAAGGAAGGAGAGGAAGGAAGGAAGGAAGAAAGAAAAAAGAAAGAAAGGAAGGAAGGAAGGAAGGAAGGAAGAAAGAAAGAAAGAAAGAAAGAAAGAAAGAAAGAAAGAAAGAAAGAAAGAAAGAAAGAAAATCTGCAATGGATTATTGATGTCTGCCATGGGCACAGTATAGAAAATTAGCACCGAGCTTATCCAGCGGTGCTCTTCAACTTAAATGTGCAGGCTGAGTGCCTGGGATCTTGAGTGGTACACATTGATATAGCAGATGGGGGAAGCTTGACAGTCTGTTTCTAGAATGTTCATAGCTGTTGCCATGTTGCTGGTTCAGTAAGCACCTGGTAGATTCGACCAGCAAAACCACCACCATATCTCCAGACCCATCATTCACTTGGCCAAATAACATTGTCTAAGTCAAGGCTTTTTACATGCTTTACACACAAGATGTCTTTTTCCCTGAGAAGTTTTCACATGACCATACAAGTATAGCTATACTAACCGACTACGTAGGGGAAAGTAAATTATAAAGAACTTTGTTTTAAAGCAAGTTTTTGTTATACATATCACTTTATTATTTATTAAAGATGAAGACAAATTTACATACTAATGAGATGAATATACTTGTTTATTTTTACATAATTAGATTTCAGCTGAATGTTTGATGACTTTCAGACTTGATTGATATTTAGATTTTAGAATTCCTAATGCTAAAATGCTACTCAGAATAAAAAAAAAACGCAGTTTGAAACGGAAGGTACATGTTTAAGGTCATTTCAGAAATTGTTGGAAATTCTGTCCTAATCTCGAGGCAAAATTCAGTGAATAAATTTTTCCCCTCTAGGAAACTCAAGTCAGTAACCGCAACATCAAAGATTCTAATCCGGTTCAATCCAAAAACATACTTAGTAAGGAATCAATGTAGAGAAATCTTAGAGGTCTTTGTTTTCTGTGACTCAGCCGTTGTGTGCTTGTAAGGGCAGAAAGCTTTGTGGGCACTGTTGGAACACTTCAGTCTGTAGTCTGCTTTAGTCTGGAATCTGTGCTGAGGTGTTTCACGGAGTGTTTGCTGGCATTGTGTGGTGTGACAGTCAGTATAGGACAAAGCTTGTAGGCTATGTGGTCAGAGCCAGGACTGCAGTATAATCCCATGATGCAGCACGGGCTAGTGCTATCCCCAAACACCCTAAAATACCTTACGAGTTTGATTCTGAATTAATTTCTTTCTGATCATCATGCATTGAGAAATCTTTCATTATTGCCTAATTTCTCCCCAACCCCACACTGGGCTACATGACCTCATATGGAGTCACAAGCACAACAGATTAATATGCTGTGATCTAAAATGTCTGTGTTGGAGAGCGAGGGCTTCCACGGGGCTCCTAGAAGGGTGATTTAGCATCATTTTGCTTCTGAGTTTCTCCAAGTTATAGTGTTGGCCCCGTAGTTTTCTATCTTCACCTGGTAGCTTCCAATACTAGAATAGCTGCAAACAGTAACCTACAGGATCCTGTAACCTTCCAGAGCCCCATCCAGATGTTCAGATAGGTTTCTCCAAAAAAGTCAACATTAAGGTTCCCTCAAGCCTCTGGGGGCCTCTTAAGTCCTCAGTCTAGAGTTCCTGAAGATTACATTCCTGGGTGAGCCTTCAGGCAACGCTACTGCTTCCTGGCTGAGCAGAGGGGACTTCAAAGGTCTACTTTCTTGTGGTATTTCAGACCCTCCACCCTTGGCCAGAGAACATCCACCTAGGGGCCTCTGTAAGGGAAAGAAGGAAAAAAGGAAAATGTCACTCATCACTCCCCTCCCAAATAAGGGTTCCTGCTTGGACCAAGTTCTAGCATGTGTGGAAGATGGGAAGAGACCAGGCAAAGTTAATTCACCCCTGATTCATCTTTCCATTTAAATCCCGTTCTCCTACCTGGGGCAGGGACATCAGCCATCCACTTCCCAAGTACTCTGAGGATAGACTAGAGATAATACTATCAAATCCAAGACCGTCTCCCAACCTAAAAGTATGAGATCTGCCTGCTGAGTCAGGACACATGCAGCTTCCCCAGCAAGAATATCTAGAGCTGAGGTAGAAGCAGGTAGACTTGAGCATTTGCCAAGTGTTTTCCTCCTATGTTGATGGCAAAGGAAGTCTCCTACAGGCTCAACTAGGAGATTACAAAGAAAGTCAGTCTAAACGATGACACGGTGTGGGGTGTACCTGAAGTAAGATCTCTTTCTAGCCATTTCATTATAGGAATGAGGTACCAGCTACTTCCTGCCAACCTGCCAGCCACAATCCTTTCAGTGAGTGGGTCTTGCTTGTCCTCATTTGTCACAGTCTGGAGAAGTCCATGTGAGACTGGCCTTAGATTTGGGTCTACTCCTGTTCCTGTCACTTCACAGTTGAGTGACACCACACAGTCAACTCAACGTTGACATCCTTAAATATGACTATGTTCGACCAGAATCTACAAGACATTTAAAAGAAGCGTCCTTGCAGAGATAATTAGGGATGTTGAGATTAAATTAACCTGGTAGGTATAATGAACTCAACAAGTCTCTAGGGGGTATGTGTGCACATGCTTGTGTGGGCACACATGTGTTTATGGATGTGTGTGTGTTTATGGAGGACAGAGTATCTCTGGTATCATTCTCGGGGTACTTCCTACTTTGCTGCTTAAGACAGATCTTGCAGATCATGAACCTCTATGATTTGACTAGTGTGGCTGGACAGTGATAGGCAAGGATACAAGGATACTCATTTCCCTAGCACTGTGACAACAGGTATGCACTTCCACACCAGGCACCATCTTATGTAGGTTCTGTGACACCGAACTCTGGTCCTAGTGCTTGGGAAACAAGCTCTTGGCTGACTGAGTGAGATTCCCAGCCCAGACAAGTGTCTTTATAAGAGACATATGAAAGGAAGTTTGAGAGGCTGAGGGGAAGGGGTGTCACACAGAAGATGATGGGGTCTCACTGCGGATGTTGGGATCAGAGATACAGCCACACCCCAAAGATGCCTCTGACCCTTGAGGCTGGAGAGAGGAGGGCGAGTTCCCACCTATTCCTGGTGTCCCATAGGATGTGCAGCCCTGCTGGACATTGGCTTCCACCTCAGTGATGAGTTCTTGCTTCTGGCTTTCAGTACTGTGGGCAAGTGACTTTCCGTTGCCTTAAGCCTGTGGTTCTCAAACCTGCAGATGCTGAGCCCCTTTAGTACAGTTCCTCAGGTTGTGGTGATCCCCTAAGCATAAAATTATTTGGGTGCTACTTCATAACTGCAATTTTGCTATTCTTATGAGTTGTAATGTAAATATCTGATATGCAGGATATCTGATATGTGACTCCCCCTTGAAAGGGCCATTGGATCCCCAAAGGGTCATGACCCCCAGGTTGAGAACCACTGCCTTAAAGCTGCCATGTGAGTAGTAGTAGGACTACTCCCTGTAGTCCTAGATCTGCAAACCCCTTAGCAGCTTTCGTTTCCTTACTAAGAGGTCAGATGAAATCAAATGAGCCGGGACCAGATCTGGCGCTTGCTGCCTGTGTGATCTCTCACAGCTCCTGTCCTCCCATCTTCCCATATGATTTGTAGGTAGGTTTGTGTCAGTTGCTGTTCTTGTGACCGGGACTGAATATCTGATGAAAGGAAGGGAGGGGTTTTCTTGGGGCCATGGTCTGAGGGGACAGTTCCATCGTGGTTGAGAAGCTGTGATTGCAACAGTGTGAGGTAGCTAGCCACGCAGCCACAAAACGGAGAGAGATGGATACTGGCGTTCAACTTGTTTTCTCCGTTTGATTCAGTCCAGGATCCTGTCCCAGGGAATGGTGCTGCACGCAGCCCATAGGGTGGGTCTTCCCACCTGACTTAAACCTCTCTGGGAATGCCTTCAAAGACTTACCCAGGGGTGCGTCCCTTAAGTGAGTCTAAATCCATAAACCTGACAGTTAGGATTAACCATCAAGGGATTAATAACGTGTTTTAAGTTCTTAGTGCAGTACCTGATTTGTAGCAGAAACTGAATAAATGGCTGGGCTGTTTTACACAAAAGTGTGCTTGCATTTCTGATAATGGGCCTGACAAAGTTAACAAAACCAAAGTGACCTTTGACCTGTCGCTTCAGGAAGCTTCTGGAAGTCCCGAGTAACACACCTCCACTGACATTTTTTTCAGAGCACTGGATGTCTTGGTTCCTTACAGAGGAGGGGTAGAAATGTTTCAAAGGGGCTCCGGGATTCTTCTAGACCCTCATTGATTGAGAATTTTGGAGATGAAGCGTGGAAACTGGACAATCCACACATGGAAGCTGTATTTTAAGATCAGCATCCAATGATTGCTGGAAAGCCTGCCCAACCCAGCCAGCCTCTATGCATACACCCCAAGAGGCTACACCCCACCTCCTCCCTCCTTCCCTCCCTCCCATCATCTGCAGCAGAACTCACAGGAGGAATTGACAGAAGACAGACACCCCTCAGGTGAGCCCCCAGGGAGATGGTCGTGGAGTCAGGGAGAGTTCCCGTCCACCTCCATAAGTCTGGTGATGTGGCGTTCCTGGCTGGGCGAGGCAGAGCGAGGAATACACAGAGAAGAAGCAGTGGTATATGCAAGGGCTGGGTACAGAGCCTGCTTCCTTCATTCCAGATGCCAAAAAGCAAGCATCACATCAGGCAGGGATAACAGCCACATCCCCAGATTGTCCTATTGATCTTTCCAGGGCTCCTAAGCTCTGAAAAGCTGCCATCCACCTGCTAGCTAGCATTGCGATAAAATAAATAAATAAATAAAAACTTTAATGGAACAGATAAAAAAAATTAAAAAATATAAAAGAACAATATCTGAGATTTGTGCCACAGCCTCAGGGAGCTCAGGTGATGCTGAGGATGTTTATGAAAAACCCAAGACATTTCCAGAACCAACCAAGCCAAACGGAAGGCATAACTTCAACGCAACTCTGCCTCCACATTACTGGTGGCTTTTCCTCCCCTGGGTTCTCCAGAGCTGAACTGAAAAGGTTGCTAGAAGCCCCCGTGGAGTCAAGTCTTTACCTAATGAGGAAAAACCTACAGAAATAGCCAGAGAGTCCCAAGTTTCAGGAAACCACAGAGATGTGTCCCACTCTCTTGACACTTGTGTCCACCCCAAATCTCTGGAAGGCGTTGAGTTGGTAAAACCTGTTTTGACTTCAGGAGCTGGGGGCAAAAGCACCTGGATTCCAAAGTCAGCATTGAGGCTGGGTGAAGTCTCTGCACCCTGGTGTTGAGTGAGCCACCTCTGACTAACTCTTGGCATCTCGTGCTGGGTGACTGAACCTCTGCCACCTTGTCTGGAAATGGGTACAGCAAGACTGGCTGAAGTCCTTGGCAGACTTCAGCACATGGGCACATCTTTTCTGTTCCAGGTTCCAGAGGGTTTACACCATGGGATATGTTAGCCTCGGGCATTTGGGAAATGTTCACCTGGTGACTGACAGGAAGTAGTGCAACAGGAATGGACCAGGGACTAAATACAAACATGTAAGCTGACCCATTTCTTGCAGTTAGGCCCTACCTTTCAGAGTTTTTGCATCTTCAAGACATAGCTCCACCCAAAAGGGACCAAGCATCCTACACACAAACCTTGGGGGAACCATGCCTCAGTCTGTGGATAGCTAGTTGTGGGAGTTAAAATGGACCAGTCAAGAATGCCATAAGTTGTCTGTGTATTATTAGCAAGAAGTATTAATTTTTATGGGGTGCTTCTTAATTTCCGTCACACTCTCAGTTCTGCATGGGGCTAATTCTTCCTGATTCACGGGATCATGGCAAGGCACTGGCATGTATTCTATGTGACACACAGCCTGGGGCCTACAGTAGGTGCAGAACCTGAGTCAGAGATGCATGCTTTCCTGTGAATGGGTGGGAGACAGACTTTCCAAGGCTTCTTGCAATGAGAAGTGTGATAACTGAATCCCTAACAAGTTAAGTAGAAAGGAACTTTCTGACCCAGCAGGCAGACATGGCACCTAAGAACTGAAGAAGCAGGGTATTACACAGTGGGGAATCACTAGGGACCAGCATAAGGGATTTACTTGTAAATCCAGTAATGCTGAGCTCCTAGGCCACGCCTTCCTTCCCAGGGTACCATGCTCCCAGGAGGCAAGAATTCAATTTGATGCCAGTGTGTGATTCAACCAGCACCATGAGGCTGTTCATCTCTAACAGGCTGTCCTCGACCTTCTCCGGCATCGATTAAATACTCCCAGCCTCTGAGAACAGAAAAGAAAATGACAGGGAAGTTGCACAGAGAGCTACGCATCGCGGCCTCAAAGCACTGAAGCCTGTGTTCTGTTCACTTTGGCAGGTTCTTGGGTTTCTTTGAGGACCTTATGACCATGAGCGGCTAAGAAATGAAGGTGTTAGAGAGTTCCAGGGATGGGAATGAGGTGTACCTGGGAAGAGCGCTGCACACCAGTGGTTTATCATGTGCTAGTGATCAGTGGGAACACTGCAGTGGTCGACGGGGACAAGCCACACCTGCTGCCCTGGACTTGACATTCCGGAGAGGTGGAAGAATCGGGAAGAAAAAAAAAACCTAAGGATGGACTGGTATGTGTCATCTTTCCCATCCCGTCCTTATTTTCTCTAATTAGAAGTTCCAGGCAGAAGGCAGCTGATGACTCCATAGTGTGCCTTGCACAATCTTGGTGGTGGCAGACCGAAGGAGGCCATCCTTCCCCCCAGTGACTGTCTAAGCTTGGTGACTGCAAGCTTCAAGGCCTGGGAGATGAGGAGGAAAGTCTCAATTGTGTTATGTGAGAAGAAACAAGAACATAATGCAAGACGTGAAGGTGTTACCCGTGAATGTCAACTTGACACAGCCTAGAATCACCTAAGAAGAAAGACGGTCTACATTGGGTGGACCTGTGGATGTATCTGTGGGGAATTGTCTTAATTAAATTAACTGATGTGAGAAGATTTAGCCCACCTTGGGTGGTACCATTCCCTAGCCAGGGATATCCTAAACCATGTGGCGTGGAGAAATCATCCTGTGCACAAGCAAGCAAGTAAACATGAATACATTCATTCATTTCTCTCTGCTCTTGACTGTAGACACAATGTAACCAACCGCTTCCAGCTGTGGACACAATGTAACCAACTGCTTCCAGCACCTGCCCTTGTGACTTCCCTGCTATGGCAGACTGTGATACAGAACTGAGCTGAAAGAAGCCCTTTCTCTCCTAAGTTGCTTATCTTATCGAAGCAACAGAAATCAAACTAGAACACAATGGACCCTGTTTTCCTACCCAAATTTGTCTAAATATCTAATATCAAGTGTGAGAGTGATGCCTGTCTGTCATCTACTGAGAAGTGGCCTTATTTCAAAGTCTGCATTAGGGATTTTAAATACAACATCTCATTTAAGAGATTTGGATATGCATGCATGAAATTATCACCCTCAAATGTCAAGATGCAAAAATTAAAACCAAATAGCTCATTCTGTCTGTGTGCCCATTCATTCACTTGTATTTAGGTTCAGGAAGTTAGGTGTATAAAGGCTAGAAGACAACTTCAGGTATCTTCCTATAAGCTCTCTTCCCATCCCATTGGCTAGAGCTCACTAGTATGGCCATCCTTACTGCAAGGAAGGATGAGAAATGTAGTCTAATATTGCTCTCAAGAAGGAGTGGCAGGAGGTGGTAGGAGGGTGGATTAAAAAGAGAGTCTGCCAGCTCATGATCCAATTGTACATATGGAAACTGAGGCCCCAAGATGGTATGTGTTTTTATACAGGTCTTACAGGGAGTGGGAACTAGGAACCAAGGTTATGTGATTAAGCAATTAAAAGAGTTTTATTAAACAAAGACCCAAAGTGAAAACTGAAAGTGAGAAAAAAAAAGTTTCTATTCCTGTCCATGGGACTCAATATTAAAAAATACTAAAATATTGACACTGCTTCCTATCTTATCACCTCCCCACATGCACACACATGCACATGCACACACACATAAATGCACACGCATGCACATACACAGGTACACACACGTACACAAATAGACATGCACACACACACATACACACATGCACACACACAACACACACACACACACACACACATATATATATATATATCAACTTGAAAGGTAAATGACCTGAGATGACCAGCAGCTTCTTGGTCTTAAATGCCCAGAGCCCCCAGGCTCCTTCCATATTGTTGCTCTGCCTTCCTTAGGATGAGCCATCCACTGTTGATCCAAGATGGCAGCCTTCACAGCAGCCATTGCATTTGAACCTAAACACAACAGAGGACAAAGAAACAAAACTATGAAAATAAACAAGAATATTTTATGGGGGGTTTTGTTTTGTTTTGTTGTATAATCTACTGGGCATCCTGAATTTGTAGCTAAATCTGGTGGTGGTGGGAGGAAGGTATTATCTAATTATTAGATATGAATGTATTTGCAACCACAAGTATGTCTGTGCATTTGAGGGCTGGGTCAGGGGTCAGGTTAGAGAGGAGAGGAGAGTAAACAGACAGGAAAAACAAGACATCTTCACACACTTGTCCAGCTAACTGTAACAGGAGACACCATGTTCTTTCTCCAAATACCTTCCTAGAGCCTTCTGAGCATCCTCATTTTCCCCGCCAATCTTCTTGCTGTATTAACTGTATATGTCACTCCCTTTAGCTAAGAGTAAGTTATCAGTCTAAGCAATATCATCCCAAGACCTTGGGTGAGAGCAGACTAGACTTAACCAATGCGTATGAATTCCCCATGTCCTCCATGTCTGTATATCAGCAGCCTCCAGTGCACAGCTCCATCTTTCTGGGGGTCTTTAGGATAGAGGTGAATGGGGATGCAAGTGAGTCCTATGAGCTAACCATGGAGGCTTCATCCCACAGCTCAAAGTCACTTCTGATGTATGAAAGCCTGTGTGACTCTTCTGGGATCCTTCTACTACAAAGTCTCTGGGTAGCAGCTATTCCCAAATTAAGGATGAAACAGAGACATGGCAAGAGGATCATTGTCCCAAGTACACACTACTGTCTGGACAGAGGCTGACCCAGGACTGTAGATCTAGTCTATTGGTGAAAGCCATTCTTTTAACCACTGGCTACATGGTCTAACTACTCTCCCACGTCTCTTGTCTTCCCTGTCCTTGACTGTGCATGTTTTATTTTCATTTAACACATTTTATTGTTCTTGTTTTTATTGTTCTTTTCATGAGCTCATTAAATTTTTGCCAGAACCATAAAGTAAAAATTAAATGTTCCCTCTAATAGTGGGTACCCATGTCTTCTGCTGCTGGATGTCAAGCTCTCTGAATTCAGTACCCGTGGCCTGTATCTCGGCAACCTCAATATCTCTCCCCCAGCCTCGGCACACTGGCAGCCTCCAACCCATGCCTGAAGAGAGAGCCCAGTACCAACACCTCCTCCTGCTCCAGAGCACATTGGAATTCCAAACCCTGATGGGAGAATCATGGTCCTATTGAGCAACCTAGGGTTTTCTTTGATCTCTGTGGGTGATCCTGAAGAGTAATGAAGTCAAGCTGACCTTCCTCAGCATGTGGGTCCATGGTCCCATGTCTGACTCCATAGAAAGTCAACTTGCCCCCTCTGTGAGGAGGATGACAGGGGACTGTGTCTCAAGGAGTCCAGTTCTGGTGATCCATATATTTGGTGAGTACCATCCAATCCACCCTTGGCATTTGTCCCATTGTCCATCATAATAACATCTCAATCTAGACACCACTGTGACCTGGAGGTTACAAGGGACAAAACAGACAATCCAGTCACTCTGAAGAGCTTTCTTCTGTGTGACTACACAGTGGGAGACTCTGGCTGAGATCTGAGGGTCACAGTGCCTCAGGCCATCCTTTGCTCACAGTGTGGAGACAATGAAGAGTGTTAAACCCTCCCCCTCAACCCTGTGCTGTGGCACATTCTCCCTCCTGCCTCTCTCAGTGTGGTTCTGGGTCTTGTTGTGCAAATATAGTAACCTGAGTTCAAAGCCTCAGAACATACAATAAGCTTGGCATGCCTGTAATCTCAGTGATTCTGTGGTGAGAAAGGAGATGGAGATAGGGAAATACCCAGAATCCTATCAGCCAGCTACCCTGACACACACACTGGTGAGCAACAGAGACCATCTCAAATAAGGTAGAAGGTAAGGACCCCTGACCTCCTCCATGTATATGCCATGGGATGAATTTATCCAGATATGTACATACACACACACACACACACACACACACACACACATGCACACACAAGCACACATGTGCACACACACACATACACATGCACATGCATGTATGCATGCATGTGCACACACGTACACATGTGCACACACTAGCACACACATGCACACACCTGCACACACACATATGCTTACAAGTAAATGTGCACACACATGTGCACACACACAAGCACACATGCATACGCATGCATATGCATGCACACATGTGCACCCATGTTTACACATGTGTACACACAAGCATGCATGTGCACACACACATGTACACATATGCATACAAGTACATATGCACACACACGCGCACACACATGCATACAAAGCATTTTTTTTTAATGACACAAGTGAGAAATTGGTTGTCAACTCTGGTTTTGAGTAAGACATAAATCTCTTTGATTTTTCGCTCTGTCTCTCAAGCTCCCTGTCTAATGTCTATGGAACACTGTCCCTGAGTCCTCCCACCATGATGACTGGCTCTCAGAAGTCGTTGTCTAAGCCTGTCTATGACGGACCTCATACACAACCAAGCTGGAGCACCTGACAGAAACTTAACCCACAGAAGGGTCTCTGAGGGCTGGAGAGATGGCTCAGGGGCTCAGAGCTCCTGCCCCTCTTGCAGAGGAGCAGATTCCACTTCCTAGTAACCATACCAGGGGATAATATAGCCTACGACTCCAGTTCCAGAGCATTCAATGCTCTCTTCTGGCCTCCACAGGCATCTCGTGTGAGGGCCTGTACACACACACACATACACACATATGTATATGTATGTATACATACATACATGCATACATATAAATAAAATACACCTTAAGGAGGACTCGCTGCTGGGACCAGCTTCATAGCTGGGTGGGTAAAGGTGCTTCCACCAAGCTTGAGAGCCCAAGGCATTCTCACATATGACGGAAGTCCCATGTGGTAGAAGGAAAGGACAGACTCTTGGACCCCAGCTGTGCTCTCAGTGGACGCACTCAAGCATCACATGTGCACATACTTATGCACACCCATAGGCACACAGACACACACATGTACATATACATACACACAAACACATATACACATGTATACATAAACACACACATGTACACACAAACACACATGTACATACAAACACATGCATACAAACACACATGTGCACACAAACACATGCACACACAAACACACATGTACACACAAATACACACATGTGCACACAAACATACGCATGCACACACCAACACACACCACCCCACACAGACACTACAATGCAATAAAGAATTTAAAGTTTCTGCCCAGCTCTGCTATGGCCATGAATTTCCCACCATCTTTCTGGGTTACATCCAGCCTCTTGTTTCACAATAACTGATGTGTTGTCCAGCTTGGGTATCGATTTGTGGAGAAGAGAGAATACACAAAATCACATGAGTATGAGACCTCCAGAGCTCATCACAAACACAAGAGAGGACTTCATCTCTCCCTGCCCTTCACACTCGGTGCCTCAGCCTCCTGATGTTTGTTTCTCAATGGCTCCCACATGCCTGGGAGATGATACCCCTGCAGAGATGGATTGTGAAGTATAGCATTACCAGAGAAATCCCAAGCCTGTCACACAAGCAGGGAAAGTCCACAGCCTCCATCCTTAGGGGTCCCCTGTGAGAGCCTGTCATCCCACCACACAACAACCTTAATCCGACTGAGAAAATTTAAGATGTTCCCACAGCTTGTAAAATATCAGCACGGTTTGGCCTGCGAGGAGAATTTTAGCATCTGGGGTATCTGTAAAGAAAAGAACCGGAGGGCTTTAAAGTGAACCATGCTGAGCTGGTGACTAACAGTCAGACATCAATGGAGGCCTTTGGTCCGAACTCACTGTGCGCACATGCAAATTGGTCTTTTGTCCTTTTCTTTTCCTCTTTTTTATTTTGGTTTTGTGTGTGTGTGTGTGCACATATATATGTATCTTGTAGGGCATTGTGCCTGCCACCATCACCCTAAATAAGTGTGTGACCTTCAGCCAACTTCTATAAGTTGCCCATAAACGGCCATCTTTAGGATTGAAATTTACAAAGAGTGGGCTAGCACAATGGCTCAGTGGGCAAAGGTGCTTGCCGCCAAATCTGGTGACCTAAGGTTGGGTTCCAGGGCCCAGCGGAACAACTCCTTCAAGTGGTTCCTTGACCTCCACATGTATGGGATAACAAGCCTCCTTGAAACAAACAAATGAATAAAAAAATGTAATCAAGATTTTTCCAAATAGTAATATAGACTCAATTAAAGGGAGGGGGTGTCAAAGCACTCACCCCACAAATCTCCCAGGAGGTTATAGAGCTAATTGCATGGAAGGCACAAGTGGGAACAACCTCAAAGTGACCCAGGTGACAATTATAGATCATTAGCCAGCTCCACCTCAATCCCGGGGGACTTGAAGACTGGGCAGGACCCACGGTGTCATTTCTCCACAGACCCTAGACAATCCTCCCTCAGCAGTGACTCACTTCTCCGCCTCCGGCTGATGAAGGCTGTGACCTGCTTCTCAGAAGTCTCCAGAAGAAGAACATCAACTTGTGGGCTCCATCTGAGGAGGATTTTTACACAATGTCCAGGATTGACAAATCTCTCTTGGACTGAGCTCAGCTGTCACGACTGACATACGGCAGAGGGACGCTTGCCCAAAGCAATTCCACTTTGCTTTGGAAGAATCTTTGGCCCAGATGAGAGCAGTATGAGGGTCCAAGCCCAGGTTCCCTTTGTGCCGTGATGTTACCAGACTCCTGGCCTAGGGCATCACATGGCTATGAGTTCTACTTCTACCAACTCCAGTGTCAACGGAGATAAATCTGGAGCCCCCATAGAAAGAGGGAGGCTGGCCCTCAACTCTGACAATACAGACCATGAAATTCAATGCAGCATCCAACTTCCCATAGTTCAGAATCTTCTGTGACTCAGACACTTGGACACTGCTGATTGGTCTCATTCATCCATCACCCTGATACACACACTCGTGGCTCTGTGGAAGCACGGGATGCCTGGTGTCTCAAGAACCATGCTGTGTGGAAGGACTAGGGGTTGTCAGCTCCTTGACTGGGCTCTGATCCTGCTTTGTGCTACTTCCTCAAACTGAGCTCTGAGGACCATGATTTACTTTTAGGCTCAGACGTCCGGGTCTACTTTCAGCAGGAAGGGATATCAAAAGCAGCCAAGACTCAGCTTAACCTGCCGCACCTTTTCTAGTGGAGTCTGACTTTAATTAAGTAGCAAACCCTGAACCTTACTGCTGTTGTGTGCATGGAAGTACACAACCTCCGCATGGCGGGTGACGATTCCAAGACAAGCCTCCTCCCCACGGATCAGCATTGCTTAAGAAAAACAAGAGGCTGACTCTGAAAAACCACGAGGATGCTGGGAGTCAGCACCCAGCAAACTAGCACAGCATTCCCCAGTGGTGCAGCCCTGTGGTGAAGGAGTCAGCCCCTCGTCAGGGAGGGAGCACGGAGAGCACTCGTTAGGGAACACTGACAGCACCTTCCTAGGAGTGTGCTTATTTGACGGCCGGAGGCAACAAGTTGTAGAGGAGGGGGAAGAGAGGACAAAGAAAACAGAAGATTCTTCAAGAACAAAGGCATCCACTCCAGTCTGCCAAAACCTCGTAAAACTGTAAGTGTTACAGAGTATATAAACACATTGAGAAAAATAGAAGCGCTGGGGCTCAGAAGCCAGGAAATGGGTCCTTTATCTGCCTTACCATGGAGGCTCACCCACTGTTACTGGATCTGGTTGGTATATAATAAATACCCAAGACCTACCTGTGAAATGAACGCATGATAGGAAGAAACCATGTGACCAGGACTGTTGGGGAAGGTGTCGAGGACTGGATGGATTGTGGGGGATGGGTAGGAGGTGGATAGCTGGAAGATAGATATAGTCCAGGAAAGCCCTGACTTCAACAAAGACATCCTTGGGAGGGTGAACTTGTGGTGTTGAGAGATGATTGGGTCAGGGGAAGTCACGTTGCTCCACAGTGTATTTCCCTGAAAGTTTACTGACTCTGTGTCCCAGGGACTGACTATTATATGCTGTATGGAACCTAAGGGAGGATGTCAATGGTTCTCCACACAGCAACTCAGGGACCCAGGCATATGAACAAAAGAAGGAAGGATCTAGAGTTTATACAGGTCCAAGCACAGGAAAGAATGCAATTCTGTTATTTGGGGCCTCGTGAATGGTGCTGGAGGGCACTCTGATAGGGAAAGTTAAATATCTCTGTTCTCAGTCTTGTGTGGAAATTAAAATTCGATGTCTTAGAAGAATGGAGATTGCCAGAGAGAAAGAAGGAAGGATACAGGGAGACACACAGAGAGATAGGAGGAGTGGGTTTGATTTGCCATGCAGAGAAGAGCAGGGGAGGTCACAGGAATTTATTAGGTATTTCATAAAGATCAGGAAAAAGCATTGGAAGACTCCCAGCATGAAACATGGTCAGTTTCCAGGGAGACAACACGCATTGATCAGGATCCAAAGCTTATAGATTTACTTTGTTTTACGTTGTACTTCGTAAGCGCATCTGGTTAATATGCACCAACTAAAAATACGTGAATAAGCTGGGCACAGTAGTACCTACCTACAGTCTCAGCACTTGGTAGACTGAGACAGGAGGATTAGGAGTTCAGTGCCAGACTTGGCTACAAGTGAGTCAGAAGCCAGCTTGGATTACTTGAGATCTTGTCTCAAAAGTAGGTAGGTAGGTAGATAGGTAGGTAGGTAGGTAGATGGATGGATGGATGGATGGATGGACAGACGCATGGACAAATGGACAGACAGACAGACAGATAGGTGTATGGAGAATAGACAAATAAGTAGATAGATAGATAGATAGATAGATAGATAGATAAAGTGGGTGGATGGGTGTGTGGATGAATAGACAGATAAATAGGTAATTCTAATACACAATTTTCCTAAGAAATCATAAAATGGCCAACAGGCCTCTAGAGAGATACTCAACACCTGTAATGAATCCTAGAGCAACTCAAGTCAAATGCTCAGAGACGTATCATCCAGACACTCAAGAGTAGCTGTCCCCAAACAATTGACAACTATTAGTGAGAGGGAAAACAATGAGCCCTTCAAACTCTCATGGGATGGAAATGGTGATGACACCATTTTGGAAACTAGGTTTACCAGAAGTCCGCTTCTGGGTGCAGATCATGCTAAGTAACCTAAGTCAAGACCCCAGGGGATGTCTCTAACTCTCCTCATGACGATGCATTTGTAATCCCCTGCCTCAGCCTCTTGACTACTAGGATACATGGTACATGCCAGCATATATAACTAAAACACTATTATTCTTTTTATTTTATGTGTATGTGTAACATGTGTTCAGCTGTCCATGGAGACCAAAAGAGGTCATTAGATCTGCTGAAACTGAGCCAGAGTTACAGGCAGTTGTGATCTAGCATGTAGGATGCTGGGAATTAGACCTGGGTCCTCTGCACAAGGGAGAGGGCATGGCTGATCTAGCTCCCCAGCACCCTAAACCCCACCCCTAAACCCACATTCTCAATGTGCCAGTCAGCTGAAACCTCCAAGAACAAGCTCCTGACTGTGTTGAAGAACACTGCCCGAGCCTGGGTCTTACATCTATCTGAGTACAAGATTCAGGACATTTTCATGGCCAGGACTCACTAGCTTTCATGGATTCTAGCTCCGATTGGTAAGGAGCCTGGCTCAGAAACTGGGATTTCAAAATATTTCTCTGATGGAATCTAACACGCACTAAAACCTGGGAAAGGAGTGGTGGCATCTGAACTCATCCCTGGCCCTCGAGGTTGGGTGCTTCCTGAAGAGCAATAAAGAAGTTGCCAGGGTGTTTGGGGAGCAGCTACTGTCTCTACCTGTCTTCTGTCAAAGAGGGAGGCCTCCCGGATCAAGGACTGTCAATCCACTCTCCTGTCAACACTCACACACACACACAAACACACACACACACACACACACACACACACTGCTCAAGGCCTCTGGGTTCAGAGGGAGGGCAGGATGAGGGAGTGGTTTTATTGCTATAAAGCCCACATTCTCTGAGCTGGGCGTTAATTAATTCCAAAGTAGGCTGAGTGATGGGGGAGGGTTGGTATTGCCAAGTGGGCAATAAAAAAGCTTTTCAAAAAGTCCTGCTTGCCGCCTGGAATGTCTCCACCTGGACCCACCCACCACATCACGACTGGAGAGAAAGGCCAGCCAGCGAGCATCACGCCATCGCCAGCACTGCCGGGATGGTATACAATATGTGTATGTAATACATGTGTATGTGAATATGCAGATTTGCATATGCTGACGGACCACACAGAACAAATGCCTTCCCTTCTGTTTGCAAAAGGAAGAGACCACTAGAAGTGTCTAGATGAATGCAAAGGTTCTGGGCAGACCCAGAATCTGGGGGAGAGTTGAAAAGGGAGACTGGACAAGGCATGGGTGAGAGAGCAAGGCAAGGGGAGGGGCTTCTGGAGAAGCGGAAGGGTCCAGATTGTTCAGGGTCAGCCCGTTGTCTGCAATAGGGGCATTCCTGCAATGGCCCCCACTCTGCTCCTCATCCTCTCTGTCCCCAGATCTCCCCCTATGATTCTGACCTTTCTTCAGTCCACCTGGTCATATCTGAAGTCACCCCCAAATACATTCAGAGTGATAAGCCAAGCTTTGGAAGTGCACAATCCCAGAGAGAGAGAGCTACTGTCAGGCAGTGCTGCTCTGGGGAAATGACGCCTCCACTCACACGCCGAGACGAGGCGTGACCAACCTTCTTGAGTCACCTTGCGTGAACTTAGCCTCACTTCCTCTCCTGTCTTCCTGGTAGTGTTTGGGGCAATCTCAGTTCCCAGCAACTCAAATTTCCCAGGCATCTCCTCTCCACACAACACAAGACTCAAGCATGGGCTGGACACGGGAGATAGTCTGAGATCTGTTTTTTTGGTTCCTTTTTTCTCGTGTGGCTTTGTTTCTCTCTCAACTTGAAAGAAAATGATTTTGACAGAAAATCAAATTAACTCCCAAAGTCATTTCTTCATGTGGTGGCCCTGGTGTGCATGAAGGTTGGGAATTGCAGTGTGAAGAAGGGGTTCAGAGTTCATTCTCAATGAGAAAGTACACATTCTTAGATTTTATAGACATAATGTTGGAAGTCAGAGGCAGGTAAATCTCTGAGTTTGAGGCCAGCCTGGTCTATATAGTGAGTTCCAGGACAGCTAGAGCTGCATATATGAGACCGTGTCTCAAAATATGTGCATGTGTATGTATGTATGCATGTATGTATGTATGAACATATATATATGCTATATGTGTGTACATGTGTATATATATGTATGTGTGTATGTATGTGAGTATATGTATGCATGTGTGCATATGTATGTGTATATATGTATGTGTGTATACGTGTGTCTATATGTGTACATATGTGTGTATATGTGTGTATATATGTGTGTATGTATGTGTGTACATATGTGTGTGCATATGTATGTGTGTATATATGCATGTGTATATATGTGTATAAGTGTGTATGTATGTGTGTATATGTGTGTATATATGTATGTGTATGTGTGTGTATGTATGTATGTGAACAGAGGATTAAAGAAAGTATGGGGGAGGGAAGTGACACACACACACAGAGACAGAAAGACAGACAGGGACAGGCTCAATTATTTGGTGAAAGAATAAATGGGAAGGAAAACATGAAAGGCAAATGGAAAGAAGAAAGGGAGGGAAAAGGGAGGGTGGGAGGGAGGGAAGACAGACTCTGTGAGAGGATGGGTGAACCCGTGAGGTGTGGCCCATAACATGAAAGTCTTATCAAACCAGATGGCTGTGGGTAGGCACCGGCTCCCTACTTTCACTCCATTTAGAAAGTTGAGGTGTAGATCTGATCTCCACAGATAAGAATTTACTGTGTAGGACACTATTGTCTTGCTGAAGTGCATTGGCTACAGGTAAAGCCAGGAGATACAGATTTGGCTTCACTGAAGGATTCTGAAAGAGACAGGAAAACTCTTTGAGTAACCGCAGACTCTGAACTACAACATTTGACCATAAAAGTGTCCTTGAGAAGATCCAAAACTGGATGAGACCTGAGATGTGGGGGTTGCATCGTTTAGGTGTTGACTTCCTCATTGTGATAGTTACTCTGTGACAGCAGAAAGTCCTTCTAGAACCTTTGAAATAGTCGCAGCAGGGCTAAAAGTAATCTTGTCTGTTTCTTTGAGATAGTCTCAGGCAGCCAGGCTAACCTTGAGCTCCTTGACCTTCCGCCTTCACCTCCCGAATGCTGGGAAAACATGTGTGCATCACCTTGCTTGGTCTGCAAAATAAACAAATGGGCAAAACCAATCTTAAACTTAAATATGGATGTGCATTGTTCCCTACTGATCACAGTATGAAGGCTGGATTTCTTCCCACCAGTCTCAAAATTTCTTGTAAACATGCTCTCACCTGGATGAGGCTGAGGCAGGTGGATCATGAAATCAAGGCAAGCATGGACTATACAATGAGACTATGGAGAGGGAAGAGGAAGAGATAATAATGGAGATAGATAGATAGATAGATAGATAGATAGATAGATAGATAGATAGATGGATGGATGGATGGATGGATGGATGGATGGATGGATGGATGGATGGATGGATGAATGGATGGACGGACGGACAGATAGACTGACAGACAGATAGAAAGAAAAGATAGGATAGATGGATAGATGATAGATAAGATAGATAAATAGGTAGATAAATGATAGATAGATGATAAATAGGTAAATAGATGATAGATGATAAATAGGTAAATGATAGATATATAAATAGATGATAAATTGATGGATGATAGATGATAAATGATAAATAGGTAAATAGATGATAGATATGATAGATGATTGATATATAGATAGATCAATAGATAGATAGATAGAGCTGTATTAAGCTATTGACTCTACTCTAACAAGCTACACTCTCAAAGGAGAAGACTCTTCGAGGCAAGTGTTGAACCTGGTGGCAGATGAGCAAACACAGAGAACATTATAAGGTCTTAGGTCCTATGATATTATGAGCTATTACGTCCCAAGGCAGCCACAGGAATCCCATGGCTTTCCCCATATATCAGAGCAAGAATCTCAGGCCTCTTTCTAAAACACTAGCTCACTGTGAACCATACCTGCCAAAGTTCAAGGTTCTATGAAAGAAAATAACAGTACCCCAGTGGTACAATTGCCCTGGATGCCCAGTTCTCAGGGTCAGTTTGTGAGGAAGTTTTTGGGAAGAAATAAGGGATCGGATGCCGGAAGACCTAAAACTTTCACTTGAGTCGGGGAGAGGGATTTATTAGATCCCTGGATTAAGATTCCTGCATTTAAGACACAATTCACAAGCACTTAATGGGTTTTTCCCACCCGTTAAGAGCCAAACGAGGGCACAGTGTTCTATTTTAATAGGAGCTGTAACTCCATTTCATTTATAGACTAAACTGACAGAAAAAAAATTCCCCACCACCAGGGCAATTCTCGCCAGAGAAAACATAACTTCATATAATTGCTCCAGCCGTGGACTTGAAACGAAGGCTTGTCTGTACCCTGGACGATCTCCCATCATCTTTCTATTTTAGGAATGGGTGTTGATTGGAAGGGAAACTCCTGTGGTCAGAACCTATGAAGTTAACACTTCCGGGGCAGGACCCCTATTACAGGCAAACACCCCGAGATGCAGTTACAGGGCAACTTATTGGCTTGTGGAGGTAGGGCATGGCTGGTGTAGTGGCTATTCCTAGTTGTCAACTTGACTATGTCTGGAATGAACTACAATCCAGAATTGGAAGGCTCACCAGTGGTCCTAATCTGGAGGCTGAGAGATACAAGTTTCTGACCTGGATCTTGGCATGGAGATCTAGAGGCATAGTGGCTATGAACTCCAGAATATTAAGACAGGGAGATCTCTTGAGTTCAAGGTCATCTGGGATTAAAGGCTTGGTGGCACATGACTTTAATCTGGCCCACACATCTGGAGACCTACATAAGGACATTGGAAAAAGGAAGAGTCACTCTCTCTTCTTCACCTGCTTGCCTTGTGGGACTGAGTATCTTCTAGACCCTTGGACGTCCATCCACAGCTGCTGCTGACCATTGTTGGGGAGTCAGACTACAGACTGTAGGTCATCAACAAATTCCCTTACTGTATAGAGACTACCCATATGTTCTGTGATTCTAGAGAACCCTGACTAATACAGCTGGTCAAGCAGAGACTCACAACCAGAATATGAATCTGCTTCCAGCTGAGGTGCACGGCTTAAGGCAGAGAGGATCCAGGGCTGGGCGAAGCCAGGAGGCACCATGGGAACTACTGCCCACCCAAGTAACGCTGGGCCAGTGCGTCTGAGATTTGTGGAGAACCCTGCAATTGTCATGAGGGGAAAACAGAACAAAACAACAAACAAACAAAATCCCTTAAGAGAGGAACTCATCATTTCTCATAGAACAAGGCAGATCTCTACTCCAGGTATGGGCATAAGGCAGACAGACCTAGGCAAAGCTGCAGTAAGGCCTTAAATGGAGGTGGGGGTAGGGGGAGGATCTGGGAGGAGTCAGAGAAGGAGTCTGGATGAATATGAATCTGTTCAGAACACATTATTTACATGTATGAAATTCTCAAAAAATTCATTAAAATTCTACCTAAGTGCTTTTAAAACATACAAGTAATCCACCTCTACTACTGTTTCCTAGGGAAGTAACTAAACAGCTCTAAAATGACATATTTAATTGCAAAGATACTTATTGTTTAACAGGGCCCCAGACTTTAATAAGTCCGGAGACCTTAGCACAACTGACTCCAGGGTAGAAGTACCACTCGGGCTGTAAAACTCAGCACGTAGACAGCATCACCTGCCAAAACTCAAACAAAGGCCTAAGCCATTCAAGTTCATAGTTGTGGGAATGTCCCTAAATGTCCTAACCTTGCTTTCTGACTCCCGTAGCTCTGCTTCTGGCTGACTGATGTTGTCAACTGAAGTATGTCGGCCATGAGCATTGTTTTCCTGCTTCAAAACTCACCCTGAGAAAGACTCACTGAGTGTTACACTGAGATTCGGAACACCCAGTGTGGTCATTGGCTGGCTAATAAGGATGATGACCTTTCTTTCTATTGGCTTAAACCCACGTCTGAGCAGTCTTCTCTGGTGAATGCCTCACCAATGATCATGCTCCACTGTTTTAACCACTCTGTCAGTCTTCTGAGTTTCGGAGTAAGACCGGCCCTTCCCTCAGAGACCAACCACTATGCAAGGATGCAATGCCCGGTGTTCATGGGAAAAGCACACTGCTCCAATTTAATCAGCACCAAAGAAATGTAGTAAAAAATATGCTTATTAATATGAACCCATTGTTCCTTAATGAATCCCTCAGCAGCCAACAGATGAAGAGAAAAGGGATTTCTCCATTCCGCACTACTGAAGACCCGAGCATGACCTGTGTTGCTTCCTCCGCTGCACCTCCCCTCAGTCATTCCCCACTCCAAACACCCAGAGGCATCTTGGTGCTTTTCTATCTTTGCCTCAAAATTCTGTCTCAGAAAAGCTCACCGAAGCTCTTTCTATCCGCTTTCTTTGAGGACTTTTGCAATTTAGGGTCTTACAACGAAATCTACCATCCATTCACACTCCTGAAGGTTTTTACGAGCTCATACACTTGTCTAAACTCATCAAATCAAATGCATTCGACATGGCAAGGTTTGTCCATTTGCTTTGCTATGTTGGCCAGACCTCAGAGGAGCTCTTAATAAACAATGGAATCTGGAAAGATTCTCTAAAAAGGAGGGGAAATACCCAGGCAGTGTCTGTTCTTACTAATTTAGTCATTTGTAGCCACAGTCACCCCTAGGTCAGAGTCTTGGTTCAATATTTGTTCACTTTTAACCAGTTGATTTTTTTTTTCAGTGATTCCACCCCAATTACTTATCCTTAAAGTGTGGACATAGTGTTAGCTGAGGACAATCCCCGTTGCTCCTGTAGTGACTTGGGAGGGGGGGTGGTGACATAAGAGAGGTATGAGTTAAACAAGAGAAATCTGCTGACGTGTTCTTACTTATCAGATAATCTTGAATTTTGATACAGGGAGATGCTGATCTCAGTAGTGTAGTGTGTGTGTGTGTGTGTGTGTGTGTGTGTGTGTGTGTGTGTGTGAGAGAGAGAGAGAGAGAGAGAGAGAGAGAGAGAGAGAGAGAGAGAGAGAGGCAGACAGAGACAGAGAAACAGAGACAGAGACATCTACAAAGTAGGTTATGAATTCTCACTCTTTTTTACAGCACAGACTTCCACTGCTTCCAAATATCAGGGAGAAGAGGCCCCTGGTTTAGGGAGACATTCCTTGAACATGTTCTAGATCGTTGGAATTGGATACCAAGACTTCTCTCGAGTAGACTTCTACTGCTAACAGCAAGCTGAAGACCACCAAGACAGACAAATGCAGTGATAAAAAACAAAACAAAACAAAGCAGTAATAACTTGTCCCCCGGTGGGACTCAACAAAACTATTTTCAAGTTTAATGAGGGAAAATGGGCTGTAAACATTTTCAATTTTTCCCCTGAGTTATTTATTTTTTTCTCCGTCACTGAACTGAACACCAATCTTGTAGAGTTTAAGTTTATTAATGACTAAGAATCTTCTTCTCCCAACTCAGTGTCACTATCCTCAGGCAAAACCCTAGCCCGCTTTCACCTGCTGAGGGTTCTACGGATGATCTGATAAAAAGATCTGTCTGTTTTCAATCACAGCATTTCAAAGACTACAGGCATTCCTGGTTCCCATATGTCTCAGGATACACCGCTCTTTAAACACCACGAGTAGATTCACATAAATCAGTGGCTTTCAACCCTTGGTTACATCCAAACCTCCTGGGAGCTTTTATAAAAATCTAGACTCCCAGGCCATGTGCCAGATCTACAGAATTAGAATCCTGGGAGGAAGTTCCTTCTTGGTTAAGGGACATAACCAGGGCTGATTTTCTCAGCCTTTGTCCTGAAGTCTGTCATAGCCAAAGTCACCATCTTCACGGATTGGACACCAGACTTGGTCACCTTCCGCTGAGTGACCCGCAGGGAGGGATGTTGAGGAGCCACCTACTTCAGGCACAAGTGTTTCAAGGTCAGCATATACCACTGAGTATAACAGTGGCTTCTGCCCTCCTTGTTATCTGCTACTGAAGGTGACCGGTGCTCTGAGGGAGGAAAGTGTGGGTGTCCTGGAACAGCATCTCCCAAATGCATTTGTGCTGGGGAGAATCTCATTATGAAGCTTGGAGTTCTGAAGCCAAGCTCAGGATTTCAATGTGCATGAGCATGCATGTGCAAGAGCATGTATGTGCATGAGCATGCATGTGCATGAGCATGTATGTGCGTGAGCATATATTGCATGAGCATGTGTGTTCGTGAGCATGTATGTGCATGAGCATGCTTGTGCATGTGTGCATGTGTAGTTAATAGCTTGTTAAATGAGTATCCTGGTTCAGGTTGTTACTGCTGGGTTGAAACACCATAACTAAAGAGACTTAGGCAGGAAAGGGTCTATTTGGCTTTTGCTTCTCCATCACTGTTCATCACCAAAGGAAGTCAGGACAGGAACTCAAGCAGGGCAGAAACCTGGAGGCAAGAGCTGATGCAGAGGCCGTGGAGGGATGCTGCTTCCTCGCTTGCTCAACCTGCTTTCTTATAGAACTCAGGACCACCAGCCCAGGGATGGCTCCACCCACAATGGCTGGACCCTTCTCCATCAATATCCTACAGCCTGATCTTATAGATGAATTTTCTCAATTGAGACTCCCTCCTCTCTGATGACTTTAACTTGTGTCAAGTCGACATAAAGCTAGCCAACACAATGGATGTATATGGGTCTATCTGTGGAGGTCAGAGGTTAGCCTCAGGCACCTTCCTCAATCCTTCTTCATAGTGTGTCTTGAGACAGGGTGTCTCTCTCACTGAACCTGAAGATTACTGTCCAGTAAGCCCCAGAGGTCCTATTGTCTCTACCTTTCCTGCCCTGGAATTACAGGTGCTTTCTGCTATACATGGCTTTTTACAGTAATGCTGGGAATCCAAATTTGAGTCCTTATGTTTGTACAGCAAGTACTTGACCAACAGAACAATGGCCCCAGCCCAAGTTCAGGATTCTAAGAGCCACCAGGTACTTGGACCCCAAAAAGTCCATCTTGAAGTTGAAAAAGCTGTGTTCTCTGCATTGGGCAGTGGCATTCGTCCCAGGTGACCGTTCTTATCAGTGTCTGGAGAATGTATTTTAGTAGACTGACAGACAATGCGGTGGGTAGGACAGAAGTTCCACACCCCCTCCCCTCTTTTGTGCAGCTTAGAAGCAAGCAGAGGGAGTGAGGAAGCAAGGCAGAGAAGGAGTGAGTGTTGGGACTGCACAGGTTGGCCAGGGGATTTAACAGCCTGATGGTAATCAGAGAACTTGAGTGTAATTGGTCATGTTGTTTCTGAAAGCATCCCAGCCAGCCTGGTGGTCTGACGTCCTAATTAGTTAATGGGCACAGGAGGGTTTTACATGTTTAGAAACGAAGGCTTATTGGATCAGCACTCAAAGATACTCGCATGTTTTCATCGTAAAATGACATTTCCCCTCCAAGACAAGAAGCCTCAAACTTGAACATGCATCAGATCCCCTGGGGGGGCTGATTAAAACACAGCTCACTGGGCCTCACTCCCCAAGTGTCTGGTACAGCAGGTCTGGAGTGGGGACGGAGCATTGCATTATAATGAATATTTGTTCTGAATGCTGCTGCTGGTGGTGGTCTAGAGGCCTAAGATGGATAGCAGATATTCTCAGAGAATAACAATGGAAGAGAGGAACCGAACAGACATGGGAGGCAGAGAAGCAAAGGGAACCGAGGGAAGGGAATTATTACATGGGGAATGGGAAGAGACGGCAAGGAGGCAAGAACGTGTTGGGGACATGGGGGAAAGAGAGACAAGGAGTGGTAAGGGAAAGAGGGAGGAAGGAGGGGGGTTGAAACAGGAGTTTAAATGACTGTGTTCTTGTTTGAAAAGAGGTCGTAGTCAAAAAGAAGAAAGAAAGACAGGGCAAGGCTGAGCATCCGGTGAGGGCTCAGCAGGCAGTGTTGGTAACATGGCGGTGAGCTTCATGTACCTGTCACCCTCCACCCCCACCAAATGCATGTGAAGTTTAGTTTCCCACATGGCTGCACACGCCATCTTTCAGGTTCTGGCCTCCACTGTCCATTCGCTTTGTGCTTCCCTGTTCCCTTCCTTTCCTCTGCAACTGGTTAGCAGACCCCGGCTTGCCTATTTTGCCAAGAAACCCAAAGCACTCAGGGTGCTTTGATTTTTATATCTAATCTTTAGATTGCCCAATGAAAATTGATATGCTAGCTATAGCTATATAGCATATTGCAGACTTGTAGAATACTAGAGGATGTGTGTGTGTGTGTCATGATGTGTACATGGCACTGCGCTCACATAGAGATCAGAGAACAACTTGTAAGAATCAGTTCTGCTTCTCTGTTCCCACCATGTGGGTCCCAGGGATTGAACTCAGGCCATCAGCCTTGGTGGCAAACACCTTTACTTGCTGAGCTATGTTGCCCACCCAAACACTATAGACTTTTATAGACTTATTTTTTACATAAAATCCACTTTAGTTCTATAATTACTTCCAAAGCCTGGCCACCTCTCGGGACTGTTGACCATATGGTGGCATGTGGCTTTCCAGATATCTAGAGTTCTTATTTTCATTCATATCTACATATTCATCGAAGATTATTTGAAACAAAACAAGGTTGTGTGATTCTTATTTTATCAGGACATGATGGCTCATTAATCAGAGGTCATTTGCATTTCTGTGTGGACTGGGAATTCTGGCCTGTGGTTATGCCTGGTTATTGAGTATTCTGCTTCTGGTAGTATCAGAATCAAATCTCAATTGATCGATAATGGATGAGCGATCTTGTAGTTTGGTCAATCACGGATCTTGTAGTCGGAGATCTACCCCAATTACAAATAGCATGGATCAAAACATCTACACTCTTCTGGATGCTAATTTTGAAACTATGAGCTACAAGAGGCATGAAATGAAAAAGGCCCTACCTACTTTGCCCTTGGTAATTGTGTTCTGTCCTGTTTATAATTTTTCAGTGCTTGAGAAGGATCTTGACTTGTTTTCCTAGTTGTTTCTTGTTTTGTTTTGGTTTTGGAGCTGGCCAGTGAAACCTAGGGCCTTCCACATGTTAGGCACTGCTCTCTGCGGAGCAACGTCCTCACCCACCGATATTTCCTTTCTACCCGGTCCTAGGGGTGGTGTTAAAACTTGAAAACAACATAGTCATCACCCTCTCCCCCTGTGTTTTGTGGGGAGATTATCCTCAAAGGCAACCAGAGCATCAGGGCAGAAATTCAAAGACCAAGATCGCACTCAGCAATTCCTCCTCCTGATGGAAAAACACCAGTTTCCCAAAACTAAAGGGAATCATGTCTGAGCTTGGTTTCCCCGCTCTCTTTGCACTCTGGTGCATGCTGCTGTTTTCCGTGAGGCTGTGAGGCCCCCGAAGCCTGTATGACTTGCGGTCCACACCACGTGGTCACCCGCACTCCACCCGGTTCTCCATGACTCAATCCCCCACACTCATCCCTGAGTCATTAGAGAATGGAACGGCTGAGTAAAGTCTGGCAAGCAGCCAGAGAGCGACAGAACGTGTCCAGAAAATCAGGGATTCCCTTTTCTGCCAGGGAGGCACGGGTGGACACAGTCGATTCTTCACGGTTGGGCTGGAGGACTTTCTGAAGGCTGGCTGTTTGGGGGTGGGAGGCGTTCATCCCTGTGCAGCCATTGGGAACAGACTTGTTCTCCATCAAGCAAAGGAACTAACATCCAAACTGCCATGGAACCGTGGTGAACTTTCCTCCTAGGTCTCCTTGAGGAACTCAGCGTTTGCATGAGAAGATTCCCCCTAGGGGTTCAAGTGTTTGAACACTCGGTCCCCAGTAGGCGGCGCTGTTTGGGGGAGGTGGCAGAACCTAGTTGGTACCACAGCGGCACAGGGATAGATCGGTCTAGAGGATTATGGCCCAGCCCTGCTTCCTGGCCTAGCTTTGACACCCCAACCAGCTACTGACATGCAGCCAGGCACCTGCTTTTCTGAGACAGTGGATTGGATGGCCTGAAGCACGAGCCAAAATAAACCTCTGTTCTTAAGTCATGTATCTGATCATAACGACTACAACAGACATCCTCATTATAAGCCAGCCATTTTCTCTCCCTGACTAATAGAAACTGAATTTGTTGAGCATCAGATTGTTTCAGGCGCCATCCTTGGCACTTGGACCATCTTAGTCCATTCAGTCCTCAGACAACCCCTTGATAGACATTACTGGCATATTTATTATAAAGTGGAGAATCTGAGTCTCAGGGAGGCAGTCAAAGTATGTTGCCACATATTTGAGAGAGGGTGGTCCTCTGGCTTTGTGAATAATTGTGATAAGCATGGAATAAAAGTGTCTAGTGGATATTAATAACCATCAGTTATGAGTATGCAATTCTGATGGCAAGCTCTTACTAGGATACTGTTGGACAAAAATGAGTGATTTAAAGCTGGGCATATCTGTCATCTTACACCTTCTGATGGTCAGGACTATGGGAACAATCTCATTGTGGTTCCGGCTCACAGGTCCATGTGACCAGGAGGGTAGCCATCTCACTGGAAGATTCAACTGGGCCTAAATCCATTCCCAAGCTTTTATGTGAAGTGGTGTTGAGGGAAGACCCAGAAACTATCTATGTGGGTCTCTTCTTCTGAAACAACTTCCATAGGCCAATAAAGAGGTAAGAAGGAAGGGAGGGAGGAAGGGAGGGAGGGAGGGAGGGAGGGAGGGGAGAAGCAGGAGAAGAGGGGAGAGGAAAGCAGAGATCTTGGTAGGAACAAAGGAAGGAAGAAAGGAAGAGAAGAAGAAAGAAGAGGGAGGGAAGATGGGAAAGAGAGATTGCTGTAACTTTGTTGTCTAACTCAAAAGTGATACATTTTTGAGTGTTTTCTTTTGGCTTCTGCCAAAAGTATCTTCTGCTGGATGCTATTGGTCCTACAGACCAGCCCTGGGGGAAAGTGGAGTGCATCCCATCCCTGTAGGTCCATCCAGAGTCATCTTGGAGGCCGGCACCATGGGAAGCATCATTGTTACCCAGCAAACCTTTGAGAACACAGAGGACCAAGGAGCTGTTTTTGGGTTCCCTGTCTCCAGACACCATCCCAACCAAAGTCCAATGGAGAAGATGACACCTCTCCAAAACACGAGGAGATTTTAATACTGATCCCATCTATCGACATCACCCAATATATTTTGTTCCCACCAACTCCATGTTCTCAACAAACAAGCAGGTTGCAATGCCCCGTTCTTTGCTATCCTGGACCGAATATGTGTACTTTCTAGTCTGCCCACTCCATCACCAAAAGTACGCCCCTCTGTTTCATCTTCATCACAGCCCCTGTGGACTTAGGTGACTTGTACTCTCCTGGACATCGGGTTTCACTTGGGCTTGGCTAGTGGGAGTCACAAACAATAGATTGGGATTGGAAGAGGAGTTCCGGGGCACCCATGCCTCCATGGCCTCTGTCTCTGCACCTTCTTCACAGAGATGGTTGTGCCCACACGTCTACACCTTTTAGGCAATGACTCAAGACCATGGTCAAGTTCTCACTGGACCCTGGGAATTCCTCTTCCTCTTGTTGTCTCTGCATTCCCATGCCCCAGGGAGGGTCATTAGATGTCCCTGAGTGACTCATCTATTTCTAGTCTTCGAACCCACTGACACCTCCATAAACAACTCCCTGTAAAACATCTCTCCTTTTAACCATCCAAACAGTAGTGGGCTTTGACTCCCAGGCCTCTCTGTTCCTTTACACTTCACGAGTCACTCCTTCAATTGTATGTCAGTGTAGATGAGGGCAGAAGGCTCATTTCGGAGACCTCAGAAGCCCATTGGGACACAAGTCCCTTCGAGTTACATGGTCCTGAACTGACCCATCACCCATGAGTAGACCCTCAATTCCTGAGAGAGTTTGGACATTTTTTGTAAGAAAGCAAGAGCAGGGCCTATCCAAGATGCTTGGGTACCAGGATTTGAAAAGTTATTGCAGACCATCCCCACTATGCTCCCTCCTTCCCCAACCCATCAGGGTTTGCTCTTTGGGACACGCCAAGCTGTGTACAGCTTCCTGTTTCATACAAGGTCAATATAAGAATCTCCACTTCCCTTCCCGCTTTCTGTGGAAACATCCTAGAGCAAATCCAGGCATTTGTTAGTGATAACCTGTGGAAGAGGACAGAAAACAAAGGTGAAGGGATTTCAGATATGTGCAGCTCGCATTTACCCTGTATGCTGGTTGGTCCTCTGGGTCCCTAAGCAAGTTCTGGCTAACTAGGGGCTCTAGAGGGAGACTGAACAGGCAAGCACCATATAGCCCAAGGCAGAGAGGGCAGAGGCCAGGCCTTGACTTTAGGTCTATCTCAGTCAGTCACCACTGCATTTTTTTTCTGAGGCAGGAACTCTCACTGAATCCTGAGGTCACTGATTAGGGAACTCCAGAGATCCATCTGTCTCCACACACTCTCCCTGGGGTTACAGATGCCTGCCACTCTGCCTAGTTTCTATGTGGGTGCTGAGGACCTGAACTCAGTCCTCTTTCCTGCAGGGCAAGTGTAATCAACTGAACAACCCACATACCCCAGTCCTTGCTTTTGTTTTCAAACGCAATGACATCATTTTATTTTATCAGCCAAACCGTTTAATTACACACAAACTCCATTAATAGAGTAGTGCATATTAGAAATTGATTGGACTTAATTTTTATGATTCCAGACATACATACATATTCTCTCTCTCTCTCTCTCTCTCTCTCTCTCTCTCTCTCTCTCTCTCTCTCTCTCTCACTAAACCATAGTGAATCAGAGTGAAGAATTACCTTCCCATGGACTGTGATCCAAAGAGACCAGATCCTTCAGGACACTTGGGTTTTGCTTACTTGTAAACACAGATGTCCCTCATGAGAGTCTCTTCTGAAGGAAGGACAGAGAATAAGGAGAAAAAAAAAAATCTAATAAAACTGCCTCCAAACTACAGAAAAAAAAAAACCTCTTTCTAGTTCTTAAGAAGGAACAGGGAGAAAATGCCTTCTCTTCCTCACATTGGCAAATCCCTGCTCTTGAACAAAGCCTAGAGTTAGGACACAGGCCATTATCTCAACCACAGCTACCAGTCAAGCCAGAGAGAGGCGGGCGGTCTGCTGCTCTGGCTTTCTTGGGCCTTTCATGCTGTAGTTACAGATGCACACATCATCAAGGGAGGAAGGGCTCTCAGGTTGCTGTGGGAGGTGAAGCCTGCTCTTGGTATTGGTGGAGGACCTTGTATTCATTTATTTTTCTGGCCATAGAAGAGATCTGAGGGATCTATCCTGGAAAAAGATGTCTGCACAGGGTGGAAATTCTGATCACCACAGATAGACATGGTCTCCTTGCTAGCTTCCCTCTGCCAAAGTCAACAAATATGTGTATTTATATGTATATGTATATATGTATGTGTATGCATATGTATATATTTATGTGTGTAGAATATGTATACATGTATATGTGTATAGTATATATGTATGTGTATAATGTATATGTGTGTATGTATGCATATATATTTATATGTATAGAGTGTATATGTGTGTGCATGTATATATGAATGTGTATTATGTATGTGTATGTATGTGTATGTGTGTATAATGTATATGTGTGTATGTGTGCATATATATTTATATGTATAGAGTGTATATGTGTGTACATGTATATGTGAATGTATATTATGTATGTGTATGCATGTATATGTGTGTATATGTATATATGTATAAATGTGTAGCATATATGTGCATGTATATGTGTATATTGTGTATGTATACATATTTATATGTGTAGAGTGCATATGTGTATACATATGAATGTATACTATGTATGTTTATGTATATATATGTATAAGTATATAATGTGTATGTGTGTATGTATATGTGTGTATGTATATATTTGTGTTTATATATATGCATATGTGTGTATGTATATATATCTATATGTACATTTGTATATATGCATATTAATCAGTGCATTTTCTATTGCTCTGATAAAACACAGGCCAAAACACAACTAGGAGGCAAAGAGTTAATTTGACTTACAAGTTGTAGTCCACTATGAATGGACATCAGAACAGAAGCTAAAGGCAGAAACTGTAAAGAACTGTAAAAAAATCTTTACAGCAGAAACTGTAAAGACATCCTGCTTACCACCTTATTCCCCATGGCTGGATCATTTTATACAGATGAGGACCACCTGCCCAGGGTTGGCTCTGCCCATGGTGGGCTTGGCCCTCCCATATCAATCATCAATCAAGAAAACACCCCCACAGACATACTTACAGGCAAGTCTGAAGGGGTATTTTTCTCAATTTAGGTTACTCTTCCTAGATGACCCTAGCTTGTGTCAAGTTGATAAAAACCCAACCAGGACAGTGCATGCATGTGTGTATATGTGTGTATATGTGCATGTGTGCATATATGACTATATATGAGTATAAATATATATGTATGTGTACATATGCCTATATGCACATGCATATGTAAACATGTATACACACACAGAGGATGTCAAAAATGCCTCTCCTCAGGGGAGTAAGACAAAGAAACATGCAATAGTTGAAATGGAAGCCACAGAGTGGGTTGGGGGCACATTTGGATGCTATAGTTTGAGTGTACATTCATGTGTGTGTTAGTACACATAAGTTCATATGTGTATGTGTATGCACACATGTCTACATGCATGAATGGATTTGCATGTACACTTGCATGTGTGCACATATAGACAACCTGAATTGCTATTCCCCAGGCTCTGTCTACCTTCTTTAAACAGACTCTCTCACTACTCTGGAACTCACCAAGGTAGCTAGGCTGGCTCACTGGTGAGCCCCAGAGAGCCATCCTCCTTACTTGACCTCCCCAGTGCTGGGGTTATAAGCATGTGCCTTTATGGCTGTTTGGGTTTTTAAAGGTAGGCCCTAGGGTTTGAATTCAGATCCTCATATGCAAGGCAAGCACTTGACCAAGTAAGCTGTCTTTCCCAGCCCTGGATCAAACTCTTATGAACAAGTCATAGGTAAACAAAACCCTTTCAAAGACTCCTCTATATAACCTATGGATTTCTGTGCTCAAAACAGGGGGCGGCCATAGTGTGATGGTTTGTATATGCTCAGACTAGGGAGTGGCACTATTTGGAGGTGTGGCCTTGTTGGAGTAGGTGTGGCCTTGTTCGAGTAGGTGTGGCCTTGTTGGAGTAGGTGTGGCCTTGTTGGAATAGGTGTGGCCTTGTTGGAGTAGATGTGTCACTGTGGGTGTGGACTTTGAGACCCTCATCCTAGCTGCCTAGAAGCCAGTATTCTGCTAGCAGCCTTCAGATGAAGATGTAGAACTCTC
Source organism: Tokudaia tokunoshimensis (assembly GCA_036184795.1). NCBI lineage: Eukaryota > Metazoa > Chordata > Mammalia > Rodentia > Muridae > Tokudaia > Tokudaia tokunoshimensis. Next base: position 9,330,161 of record BTHU01000006.1, on the reverse strand, counting down.
AGCTCCTCCTGCATCATGTCTGCCTGAACACTGCCATGCTCCCACCTTGATGATAATGGACCAAACCCCTGAACCTCTAAACCAGCCCCAATTAAATGTTGTTCTTATAAGAGTCGCCTTGGTCATGGTGTCTGTGCACAGCAGTCAAACCCTAACTAAGACATATGGTAATTTTGTTGTTGTTGTTGTTGTTTGAGTGAAAAGGGGCTCAAGTCCATAAACAGAAAAAGCAGGCAAGAACTGCCCATCTGTGAAATGACTGACTCTACCTTCCGTGCACATATACACAAGCGCACACACAGCTTCCTCTGTGAGGAGCAAGAGAGAGAAAGGGGTGAGCCTTGGGCTGATGTCGAACAAAGCCAGGGCGCTAACACTAATGAATTCTGATGATTCAGAGTGGTCATTAAACTAATAAGCCTATTTCAAATTAGCACAGGGGCGGCAGCCAGCCGTCATTTAATGAAGCCGCCTTCATTATTTTAGACACGGCACACTTGTGAAAGTGACTGCAGGAGACAGGCCCGGACCCTCATCTGATGATTTTATCACTTGCCTGCCGGAGCGTGAGGGAATCGGTGTGATGAAGTTGCTCTCTTGGTTTCTCCTGCCAGGAGGGAATTCTACACAGTGCCTGTCTTTTGCATCAGCATTTTGTGGTTTGCCATTATTTACTATTTTGACTTAATTCTTAAAATTGTATTAGTTGACTAAAAAAAAAATTGGCTTTTATTTTTTATGTTGTTGTTGTTGTATTTACTTGTGTGACCTGTGTTGTATTGACCTGTAAGGTCAATGCCGAGTGTCTTTCTCAGTTACTGTCCCTCTGATATATGGAGACAGGGTTTGTCATTCAAACCCAGAGCCTGACCATTTGGATGAGAGTCTACACAAGGCAGCTTACTCTAGGAACACCCCCCCCGCCCCCGTTGGAACCTCCTAACCACTGGGATCACAGGCAGATCACCACATCTGCTCAACATGTATGCAGGTGCTGGGGATGCAATCCCCAGTCATTACGCTTCTGCGCCATGTGATTTCCTAGATAAGCCATCTCTCTAGCACATAGTCAGTCAACATCCTCGACAGACTTTCTCTGGTTTGGTTTCACCCATCTCCTGTGCCCCCATCGCCTCCACTCGTTCTTACCCAATGTGAATCTCTTCGCTCAGCAACTCTGAGCTTGGGACTCTGACTGCAGGAAACTCTGCAAAGGGGAACAGCCAACTGCATTCTTCGATGTCACTCTCCACTCTCCCCTTCTGTGCTGTTCTTTTCAGGTAGCTCGTTCTTACCCATGGCGTCATTGGTCTGATCCATGTGTCCATGAACTTGCCTAGTTTTAGCATTGAAAGATCCATGTCCTGGAGACTCCTGGGTCTCAGGCATCTGAAACAATTAGTCATCGTGTCAGAGATTCAGAGTCTCTTTTGCAGTGTGAAGCCTGTTTCCCAGGTGTCTCTCTGCCTTACATTATAGTTATTAGTAAAGGATAAAACGCCCAGTGTTTTCTCTAAATCCTTATCTCTCTTGGCCCGTTCCCCCCACCCCTCCGATTTGGCCTGGGTCTTTTCTGTCTCCAAGGGAGGGCTGGTGAGATGGTTCATCAGGATATAGCATTTGCTTCTAATCCCAATGACCAAAGATCAACCCTGGCACCCACATAAGGGGAAGGTAGAAGGTAAGAACTGGCTCCTGGAAGCTGTCCTCTGACCTTCATGTGAGTCCCATGGCATTGGTGTGCCCTCCCATGAATAAATCTCGTACGTAAGGCTCTGGATTCAATCACCCAACCCTGAAAAGGGCACCAGTGGTTCAGACTGTGGAGATGGCTCAGCAGGCCACAGTGCCATGATCGCCAACAGGACAGTGAAAGAAGAAATCTAACTCCTGAGAGTTATTCTCAGACCTCCAGCTATGCACAGTGGCACACAAACCCCTAAGCATAATACATAATAGGTACAATTTAAATGTGTCTTTTCAAAAGCCGCCACAGTAGACAGGGGTGTACTGGGGAAGAGGAAGCAGGAGGAGACGGAAGGGAGATTAAGGTGACGGAAGCACATTCTGCTGTACCCGTATGTGGTCATGTCACAGCCCAGCCTTTATCTAATTAATCTGGGGAATTAATTAGATAATTAATTAATTAATTAATTAGAGAGGGAGCCAGTCAGAGGGACCCAGGAGCCGTGGGGGAGGTGCATCGGGGTGAGGAATTAATTCAAATCAAGTATAAAAGGCACATAGGTATGGAAATACCACAGTGAAACCCATTTATTTCTATGCTGACTTTAAACACTAACTTTAAATTTTGCTAATATATGTAGAAAGAGAGTAAAAGGCAGAAAACCCAAAGGAAGAAAAAGACCTAGAAATAACTTCCCAGGAGGCATGGATAGGTGGCCAGCCCCACTGGGCAGGGCAGAAACTTACAGAGGTTCTAGACAGCTCAAGAGGCCCCAGGGCTCTTCCTGGGATGGTCTCCTACCCTGTCTGGTTCCTGCCTTTGCACTTCCAAGGGCTCTTCCAGGCCCCAAGGCAGCTACCCGAGAAGTTTTCACATTTATTTCAAAGGGGTGGATAATCCCTGCATTTTCTTCCTCACAAGAAGGTTTAAGATGGAATGAGCAAACAGATCGTGGAGCCTCCTCCTCCCGAGGGAAAGGATGAACAGCGGAATCGCCTCTGTTTACCCAGGGACTTTCCCTCTCTGATACTTCCTTCCCTCAGTGTGGGAGAGAAATGGAAAGTATGGGTGTGCGGATGCACGTGAGTGCGTGTGCAGCAGTGCGTGACCATCCTTCTGCTGGGCAAGCTCTTGTAGTTCTCAGGGGCAGCAGCAAGTCTCTGAAAGTCTATGGGCAGAATGTTAAACCTCCACGAGAATGTGCAGTCCCTGAACCACTGCAGAGAGTTCCGCAGGCCTGGGGGCATCTTGCAGTTGGGGGATGGGGAAGGAAACCTCAAAGCTGAATGAATAGAACAGAGGAGGAATTAAGGCAATCAACACTGCCTTTGGAGATGATCATAAGCTTGACAGAACCACATGGGTGGGTTTGCAGATCAATATTTGCTGAACTCTTAGGTTGCATGCCGCCCAAGGTCTTTAAAGATGTAACTCTTGCTGTAGGGGGAAACGGAAAAGAGTTTGAGGAAGCCAAGGTTCTAGCGTGCGGCAGTCAATTGTCTGAGAATCCAAAGTGAACGGTTGTTTACTGTGCATTTACTAGGACTGAGGCACTGAATGAATGGGACAGTCACATTCCTGATCCATGAGGGCAGCGGCTTCAGGGACCCCCAGAAAATGTCTGAGGCAGCAGATGGTACCCCAACCATATACATTAACTTACAAATTAATCTTTATGTATGTATGGGGAGCTTGTATATATTATATATTTATATGTAACTACATAATTTTCATTTATATATGTATATAGGTTACATATATAATTTCTCAGCACATACATAATGATTGATTTTTAAAGTATCCATAGAAAGTAAATCATAAAATTGAAGATTTACATGGAAAATATCTCTGATAAAATTGAAGAAATATATAAAAAACACGTTAAGATGGACTATTTCGTGGAAAAATTATACAGATAAAATGGTAGGCATAAAAATATTTCTAAGTTTTTTGAAAGTGGAATTATAAACATTTTCTGATAAAACTGAAGATCTACAAGGAAAATATTTCTGATAAAATTCAAGAAATACATAGAAAAACATGTTAAAACTGACTATTTCATGGAAAATTATACAGATAAAATGGAAGGTATAAAAATGTTTCTAAGTTGATTGAAAGTAAAATTATAGATATTGTCTGATAAAATTGAAAATTTACATGGAAAATATTTCTGATAAAATTGAAGAAAAATATAGAAAAACGTTAAAATTGAAAATTATCATGAACAATTATACCGATAAAATGGTAAGCATATAAGTATTCCTAAATTGATTGAAAGTGGAATTATAAACATTTTCTGACAAAATTAAAGATTTACATGGAAAATATTTCTGATAAAATTGAAGATTTTTATGCCTACCAATTTTATCTGTATAATTTTTCCATGAAATAGTCAATCTTAGCGTGTTTTTCTATATATTTCTTCAATTTTATCAGAGATATTGTCCATGTATATTTACACAATGGAATACTACTCAGCAATTAAAAGCAATGATTTCATGAAATTCTTAGGTAAATGGGGAACAGGGGGAGGGAAGAGGGCTTCTGGGACTTTCGGGGAGAGGGGAACCGGGAAAGGGGAAATCATTTGGAATGTAAATAAAGAATATAGAAAATAAAAATAAATAAATAAAAGATATTAAAAAAGAAAGTAAATCATAAATTAATAGCCATCACAATTAATAATAAAACAGAATTTTTTTTTTTTTTGGTTTTTCGAGACAAGGTTTCTCTGTATAGCCCTGGCTGTCCTGGAACTTACTTTGTAGACCAGGCTGACCTCGAACGCAGAGATCCACCTGTCTCTGTCTCCCAAGTGCTGGGATTAAAGGCATGCGCCATCACTGCCCGGCTTATAAAACAGAATTCTTATCGCAATATACTGTCCTAAAAATTTTCACCCAAGATAGTCTCATAATCGCTAATATTGCCCTGATACACAATCTGCTGGTGGAGACAGACAGACACTGAATGACTAATGGGTGTGCAGAGAGTCTTGTATACAGTATGGGTATGCTGTACAAATGAGCGAATCCTATCCTGAGAGGAATGGAGAGTACAGCATGAGCTATCTCCCTGCTCAGAATAGAATACAACTGAAAACAGTTTGTTTATGGAATCTTCTGCTTAGTATTTTCAGATCATAACTGACCATTGGTAAAACAAGCAGTTTTATTGGATATAAAGGATGCGTCACTGTGTAGCAGGAATGACAGGACCACAAGCAGTGTTTACTGGATATAAAGGAAGTGTTACTGTGTAACAGGAACAGTGGAGCCACTTCTGTGTAAACTGGGGGCGGGGGGGGGTGTAGTGCAGCTGCAAAAGTATCTTCTGCAGGAGGACCTAATTGAGGACTGCCTGAGAGACCAAGGATTGCTGAAATAGACTATGCCAACTAATCAGGAACTGCTCTTTAGAAGAGATGCTTTCTTGGGACCAATGGGGCGTGGGTGAAGGATATTAAAGGATCTTGCAGCAATGTTTCTCACCGGCTCCCAGAATCTGTGTTGTAGACTCCATGCCACCTCACCTCCAACCGCCAAGGGCAAGTAGGGTCTGTCAGTGAGTAGTCCAGGGCACAGGCAGCATTACTGTCCATCATCAAATTCTCACATGTACACCAGTGATGAAATAGACCTGAGACAGGCCCTTGCCCCTTTCCTCTGTATCCTTCAAGAAATGCTGTACCAGAACTCTGTGGTTTCTGGTGTTCCATGAGCACCTGGTGAACCTTGCTCAAGTGTAGATTCTATTTCCATGGACTAGAGAGGGGGGATTGTGTGTCTAACAAACTTACAGCTGGTGTTTGGGATGCATTTTTTGCTGAGGAGTGGCTAGGTGATACTCCAGTAACAGGCAGCCTCCAAGTGATGAAGACTGGACACTGGCTTGCTCTCCCTTTAAGAATGAAGACAATACCGGATTCAATGGGGACACGGTTGGCCTTCCACGCTGGCTGTTTCCAGATCTGCAGAATCAACTCATGTTGACTCAAAAGTATTTCTCAATGGTTCAATTGCATAGCTCAGTAGTTAGGAGAGCTTACTGTTCTTGCAGAGTACTCCAATTCTATCCTGTAACTCCAGTCCCAAAAGGTCCAGTGTGAACACACACACTAAAGCAAATTTTAAGTGTTTTTCAAAGGGCTTGGGGAGGTAGTAGAATTCTTGCCATGAAAGCTTCAGGATCTGAGTTGGATGCCCAGCAGCCATTTGGGAAAAAAAAATCATCTGTGTGCAATGGAATGCTTGTAAAGATGCGCAGATATTTGGGGCCTACTGGTCAACCAGCTTTGCCTAACCCGTAAGCTCTGTGTCCCAAGGAGAGACTCTACCTCAAAAACAAAGTGGATATCTCCCCAGAAGTGATACTCAGGACTCAGCTCTGGCCTCTTCATGTGACCATTCACAGGTGCAGTTGCCCCTGTCCCATAGTTCATTTGTCAAGAAGTATATATATATATTTGATGTGTCAAGAGTTCTTTTCTTATTTTCATCCCTAAACAATATAACACAGCAACAATGTGCACAGTGTTTTCACAGCCCGAGAAACCCCAAGCTAGAGATGACTGGGAGAAGAGAGAAGAAATATATAGTATACAAAATATTTAAAAGTGTAAATCCTTTAAAGTTTTATTTATTTTTATTTCATATATATTCGTGTTATGCCTACATGTATGTATGTGCACCACATGTGTGAAATATCCGCAGAGGCCAGAGGAGGGTGACAGATGCCCTGGAACTGGCTGTAAGCTATCGTGTGGGTGCTTAGAATTGAACCTGGGTCCTCTGCAAGAGCTACACGTGCTCCTAACTGCAGAGTCACATCTCTGTCTGCTGCTCTATCCTTTTATAAAAGTTTTTAAGCATCCAGACTTTGGTTTCAGCAGTCTTGAAACCACCCTTCAAGAGCAAAGAGAGAGAGACAGCAAGCTTGCAATTCAAGGGGCAGAAGAGAGGAAAATGAAAATTCTCATGCCAGCCATAATATGTCATAATTTGTGACTCAGTGGCTAGAATCAGCCACATGACTCTAGCCAATCACAAGGAGGTCAAAGGTCACCTAATACATTTAGGAAAGATGAATAGCCAGGAATGTCTGTCTGTTAAGTAAGCAACAATAAAAAAAATCATACCCCCTCCACAAATCAACACATCCAGAACATAACATGTGATCTGCATGGAGCAAAGTCCTCTGGGGGCTGTTCCAAAGGCTTTTGCTCCTTTTCATGTCAACTTTGTCTACACCAGCAATTTAAAATGTCTTTGAACATGACACTCTATGCACACCCACAAAAAAAGCACACCCGAAGTTATGCAACTTTAAAATATGCAGTGATGGCAGACGGACCTTCTGACTTGGGGAGCATGTGAACTGCACAAGATCTCTCTGGATAAAAAAACAATTATGTAACCAGGGAATGACTATACATGCTCAGAAGATGTTCTATAAGTGTTTTTCATACTGCCACGTTGGTTTGCCATCTCTGGCTAAGGGTTTTTATATATATTTATTTCTGAATACATAAACAACTGTTTTCTTATCGATACTATCCTATGAAGTGTGCAACTATTCCTTTGTATCAAACATCCAACTTGGTTACACAACCTTTCCTTTCTCCTTTCTGTCTCATTTATTTATTTTGTTACTTTTCTTTGCACTAGCAAGTGCACACACACACACACAGACACACATCGTTGTTGTTGTTATTTGCTCTTAACACATAGTAACCTAGAATAATCATTCTTATTTCAAAAGAAAAAAAATAGGAAGACAAGAATTGAAGCTTGAACTAAAGTTTAATTCAGTTAATAAAGTTTGACTCACTAAGATCAAAATCCAGCATGAAAAAACAAAACAAAACAAAACAAACAAAAACATGAAACTTTGTACTTTCCTGTCTATGATGTAGGGTCTTAGTGGCACCATCTGGGCTCCAAGGGCCTTAGGATAACCACTTCCTCGTCTTTCCCCACCACACATGGCTTCTCTATTGGGCAGAGTCATATTCAGCACTTCAAGATCCCCTTGGCCTATGTCCCACAGTCCAGGCATCTCCAACATCCCAAGGTCTCCACTGAAAGTTAAGTATGGCCTTCATCACTTCACGCATAGCTCTCTCAGGACCTCTAAGCAGATAACCTCTCCCTGCTGCACATCGCTTGTCCTTGGTGACTTCTGGGAACATGGTGCAAGATTCTCTGACTTTATAACTGAACATTCTGCACGTCTACAAAACCCCTACCACAGAGAGGGTATCAACTTCTCTTGTCAGACTGTTGTAGTGGCATGGCTCAACTAGGGAAGACGTCCATAAGCGTCTATTTGGAGCACGGAGTGTCTGTGGAGGCACTTTTTGTACTGATACTCATTTTTTTTTCAGGCATTCTTTTCAAATACATGATTTTAAAGTAGGTTTCAGCTTTATAACCTGAAGCCCTGAACTGAGTTCTTGGCTACAGACACAACTACCACCACCACAACTACCACCACCACCACCCCTTGTCCTAGTACAAAGTACTTTTTTCTCCCTGAGTATGCTAATTTCACCCACAATTACAGCCTCTCTGTCTGCAACTTTAAATTCTCTCTTGCTCCTTTCCTTGGTAGACTTCACATATTTTGCGTCTTTCCACTCTGTCCCACTCTGTGTTTGGCTAAGTGTAGTATGCCTTCACTGAGCCACAGTCTGAGTGTTAGATAAATTAGCCGTTATTTCTAAGGTTAGTATTGTTCAATTTGTTTTAGGACACAGGCAGAAAGTATATGGACTCTTTGCTACAATCTAACAAGTTCCCCCTCTAAAACCTCACAGGCCGAGTCTTTATTGTCTGTGTTTAAGCTGACATCTGCTCTTCTGGACTTCTGTGTAAATTTTTTTTTGTGAAGCTTTGATAACAGCCCCTTAGCTTTTCCCTAACACACAGACACAAACTCTTTCAAATTCCCTCCATGATGCCAGTTCCACAATGATCACAACAGCAATCCCACTCCTGGTACCAGCTTTCTATACTAGTTTTCTCCCCCATTCTGGCCAACTTTAGGGAAGAAGGGTTCACTTGAGCTCACAGTTTCATAGTGGACATGGCGTGGAGACAGTGCCCAAGCTACTGCCTGTGGTGATGGGACCTGAGGCACAGCTTGCTCAGATGGTATTATCAGAACTCCTTTCTTAGGAATTCATGGCTGTTAATTACCCCTGCCGTGTTATACAATAAATCCCGTGGACTTATTCCTCTTATCTAGATGGCATTTTTTATCCCCTAACCCACATCTCCCAAAGGCCTCCTCTCCTCCCTTCCTTTCCAGAACCCACCTTTCTATTCCTTGAATCTATGTGTCCAGCTCCTTTGTATATCACATGTAAGTGAGATCAGGCAACCTCTGTCTTTCTGTGACTGGTTGGTTCCACGTAGCACAACCTTTCCAGTTTCTTCTTCACTTGTACAAATGGAAGATTTTTATTTTCTTTAGTTTGCTAGCACATAGTGAAATTTCTGGGTCATAGTTTTATTTTTAAGTCTTTTTCAGGAAATTCTGTGGTGTTTTCCCAGAATGCCTGTGCTAACTTCAGACAATAAGTAAGTGGATAGTTAAGTATTCCCACATTTTAATTTCTTTAGAAAAAAAGAAATCCGGTCAAGAGAATTGAATTACCCAGTGAAGAAATAGGAAAGCTTTTAAGAGTTTTGATATGTAGTGTCAAAATGCTGCCATTAAGTTTACACCAGTTCAGATGTTATGTGAACGTTCATTTCCCCAAAATGATAAATATGATTTAATTGTAAATTCATGAGCAAAATATCTTATTACCATTACGGCCATGTTTCTTTGGTAACTAACATGTGTGAATATATATATTTAAAATATTCATTAATACATTTTTCATTCTGTTTTATTTATTAGCTTGTGGTTTGTTTTTTTTTTTAATTCCTCTTTTACTCATTCTGTAATGAGTTTAAGGAAAGAATCACTTAACCTTTTGTTTAACGTGCATGTGGCTGAAGTCTTTGCAGCATTTCTCTTGACTTTTGGTTGTTTGTTTTTTTGTTGGGTTGTGTGTATATGTGTGTGTGTGTTTTGTTGTTGTTGATGATGATGATGATTCGTTGGATTTTTTGTTTGTTTTTGGATTGGGGTTGTTTTTTATTTGTTTGTTTCTTTCTTTCTTTCTTTGTGTGTTTGACCATGCAGCCCACACAGGTCTAAGACCCGATATGCAACTTGGGTGCCTCACAGCCCAGATCTTCCACAGACACTGAACTCATAGGTGGACGCTACCATTCCTGGCTTAGTTTATTAAAAAAAAAATGAACACTCTTGGGAAGCACATAAATAGGTATGAGCTTTATGAAAGCAATTTAATACCATGTATCAAAAATGTAAAACAGAATATAACTTGAAAGAAGCTATCCAACTTACAGTGACTTCCCACCCCCCTCAAGAAATCCATATGAATGGACTGAAATCGTTCCAAGTCCAGTAGGTATCACAGTGTTGCCTACAACAGCAAAATTGGGTCTTCGTTCAATTTATTGAGAACTGAGCAACAGGTTCATCCCCAGGTGTCTGTTCCAGGGTTGGAGTTGGATTTTGATTGCTACGCTAAAATGGGAAAGATGCCATTTCAAGATCTGTGGCTGCTTGCATGCAAATGAGCCCACAGGCTCATGTATTTGAATGCTTGGTCTCCAGTTGGTGGAACTGTTTGGGAAGGATTAGGAGATGTGGCCTTGTTGGAAAAGGTGTCTTACTGGGGGGTGGGCTTTAAGGTTTCAGGACACTCACACCATGTTCAGTGTTCTCTCTGCCTCCTCCTTATGGATCAAGATGTGAGCTCTCAGCTGTTCCTGCCCCCATGTGTTTGCTCCACCCTGATGGATTCTAACTCTTGACACTATAAGCCCAAGACTAAATGCTTTCTCTTAAAAGTTGTCTGGGTCATGGTATTTTGTCACAGCAGTAGAAAAAAGTATTTAAGACAATAGTCCTTGAGCTTCTTTTAGCATAATTAAAAGTGGAGATACAAATAGGTGGTAGCTAACAGATGACAGGTCAACAACTCAATAGATACAGATTATTAAATGATAGATTATTGGTAGGTAGATGATAGATAGACAGATGGATAGAGATATCTGAATGTATCCAGCACAGGAGTGTCTCATCTCTCTGTATTGAATGCACACCCAAACCACACATAGATCTTTCAGAACACACACACAAGTCTGGACTCCTCCCCAGAGAGCATGATTCAGTAGGGCCAGGTGGGGCTCAGGCCCAAGGGAAGAGTGTGAATGTTGTTACTTGGAACAGACAAGAATCAGAGGAAAATACCAAGCAGCTGAATCACCAACGAAGCTGAGAACTAGAGCACAGACCCAGAAGGTTCTTGCTTAAACTCAGGGGAAGGCTGTGTCCCACAGCACGGCCCATGAGATTCTTCCCCATCTGGCCTGGGAGCACTGCTCAATGGTCCATCTCAGACTACCCAGCCTCACGTGCAATCTCCACTAGTCTTTGTTTTTGTCTCTTAACATGCCAAGCCAGTTCCTGCCCCTGGGGTCTTTTGCTCTTGATGCCCTCTCTTCCTGGGACATTCTTCCTTAAAACATGGCTATCTTGGTGTTTAATAATCTTCAAAGATATCTTTTCCGTCTCCTAATGCCCAAGCTCCACCCTACTCCCTTGCAAGGAGGACCGCATCTATGATTCCCTCATCATCCATGGCTCATTTCTCTCTCCTCTTTTTTCTCATGCCACCAAGGTCCTCCTGACCTGCTGTGGTTGTCATGATTTCAGGACGTCAGCCTGCGAGGACAGACATCACCTACCAAGTCCTCATGTATACCCCCTAATGTACCGCTGGGCCTCAGAGTTCACATCTCTCTCCATCCCCAGCGGTGCTACCAAATCCCCCTCTTATCACCCAGACCTCACCACTGTATGCTAGTGTGGATGGAGTAAGAGTAGCAGTGTCCTACCCCACATGTCACAGGGCATGTCACAGGGATCCTTCAAAGATGCAGAGAGAGAGAGAGAGACAGAGACAGAGACAGAGAGAGAGACAGACAGAAAAACAGAGAGACAGAGAGAGATAGACAGACAGATAGACAGAGAGACAGAGAGAGACAGAGAAAGACAGAGACAGAGAGATAGAGACAGAAAGACAGAGAGACAGAGAGAGATAGAAAGACAGAAAGACAGAGAGACAGAGAGAGATAGAAAGACAGAGAGAGAGAGATAGACAGAGAGATATAGACAGAGAGAGGCAGAGAGAGACAGAGAGACCTGGTTCTTTGCCCTCTGCATGTGTTCAATGCAAAACTGTAATTATCCAAGCCTAATTTGAGTAGTAAGAATAAAGACCCTTTTCTTCTACCCAGACTCTCTTTTTGCCCCCGTTCTCACCAGTCCCTATGTTATACTTAGTCCACTTATTCATTTCTTGTTTGTATAACTCTGTGAACATCTGAGCATCTGATACTCATCGCTGGTCTCCTTAAGGAGTTTGGATCGGGGTTGGAGCATCATGATGAGAGGGGCCTTTTTGTGACTGTAATCACAAAAATATTGGTAAATGTTCCTATGCTGTTTAGGCTTGACAAAAAGGTACAAGGGAGCGAAGAGGCCCGTGACTCAGATTCAAACCTGCTTATTATGTCAAGTGATCTTCAATCTGTCCAGTCCTGGGTCAGGCTGGCCTTCCGGGGAAGAGAGAGAAGCAGCGAGCATGGGATTAAAAACGTCGTGTCCCTTGGAACACCTAGAGGGTAAAACAAGACCAGCAGAAGTTACTGTTTACCCAACATGAAATTCAGCAAGACTGTATCTCCCCAGGCAGTTCTGGCTGGATGCTGTCGGTGCCTGGTGTGGTGATGTTACCCTGTTAATTCTCACACAGTCATCGCTGCCGGGTGTTATAAATACCTGATCTGATGCTATCTGGTTATCTATCCACCCAAAGCTTCAGTCTACCTGCTGCTTTCTGCCTGTTCTCTTACTCTTGCTTGGTATGTGTTTATAAACTCATTAAAAGTCAAACCAAGCTATCATAGGTCAGTCTCCACACAGTGACGAACAAGGGAACCAGACAGGTAAATCCACTGCTCCAACATGGTGTGTGTTAAAACCTACCCTGGTACATGCCCAGGGTTCACCAGAAGATACAGTCTGGACTCTTTAGGACTCATGGCTTGTAGCATCAGTGAAAGTGCATCTTCCAAAAGGACCTAAATCTTCATGATAGGGGACTGGAGACATATTCACAAAGTGACTCTAACACACAGATGAAAACCAGTCACTTTCGACACACACATACATGAGGATTATTCTGGGGTTAAAAAAAAAAAGTCAGACACAACAGAGTGTGAATCATAAAACTACAGACACTACTACAACAGCAGATGTGTAGTGTGGAACTGGAAATGGAAGAAGTGATAGACCTTGGAGAAGATTACAGGGATGCAAGCTGGTATCTCCTAAGCACTGGTTCTATATGCACAGTGTGGTACATCATCTCACTGCATCACTGGAAGCTGTACATCATACTGCATCACCGGAATCTATGCATCACACTGCTTCACTGGAATCTGTCACATCTCCACACTGCATCACTGGAATCTGTCACATCACCACACTGCATCACCGGAATCTGTCACATCTCCACACTGCATCACCGGAATCTGTCACATCACCACACTGCATCACCGGAATCTGTCACATCACCACACTGCATCACTGGAATCTGTCACATCTCCACACTGCATCACTGGAATCTGTCACATCTCCACACTGCATCACTGGAATCTGTCACATCCCACACTGCATCACTGGAATCTGTCACATCTCCACACTGCTTCACTGGAATCCCACATCACCACACTGCATCACTGGAATCTGTCACATCACCACATTGCATCACTGGAATCTGTCACATCTCCACACTGCATCACTGGAATCTGTCACATCCCACACTGCATCACTGGAATCTGGTACATCTCCACACTGCATCACTGGAATCTGGTACATCACCACACTTCATCCCTGGAATCTGGTATATCACCATACTGCATCACTGGAATCTGGCACATCACTACACTGTATCACTGGAATCTGATACACCATCACACTGCATCACTAGAATCTGGTACACCACCATACTGCATTGCTGAAATCTGTGTCCCTCGCTGCCTCTATATGAACTGGAGTCGCAAAAACCACCCGTTCAGGCACCATTTGGAAATCACAGCACTTGATGGGGTAGTGGCTATTCACTTGAAGTGGGTGGAGTGGAGAGATGCTTCACAGAAGAGAAAGCCTGCGAATCTTGGATCTGCAGAGGTGGATGGAGACTGAGGGAGCCCGGAGGGGGTTAGGAACAGCATCTAGGGCAGAGAATCACTGCCCTGAAGCAGCCAGGGTACAGCAGGAAGGACAGCAGAAAGTTGTGTGGATATTCATCCCCCACTGGGTCAGGCTTTGTAGTGAAGAGAACAGGAAAGCCAAGATCTTCTGATACAAACTTATTTGCAGAAGAAAGGAAAGAGGGGAGAGGAAGAAGAGAAGCCAAGAGCCAGATGGACGCCATGGACAGGCATGTGCACGGAGATGTTCTCAAGGCATCAAGAGCGATCTCCTTTGCCCCAGTTCCCATCTACACTGGGTCGCTCTTGCTCGCTTGCTCTTCTGCGCATGCACTCTCTCCCTACCCACCAATATCTTTATCAAATCCTTTTTGAAACATGGAAAGGAGAAATCTCCCCAGTACTGGCAGCTTTATTTTGTCACCTCAGTTCTTCTCAGATTTCCAAAACGCCCAGTGTGGGAGAATGTGTTTCCAATATCCTCTGTCTCCCTCTGTTAGTGTCTTGCCCGTTTCTACCCGAATGAGGTTCTGACCCCTGGCGTCTCTCGGGAATCAAGCTTTGGAGCGGTGGGGAGGGGGGTGTCAGGCTTGTCAGGAAAGCAAAAGCCACAGCCGCCTGGGACACCCCCCCCCGCCCAGTTCTTAATGCGCTTAACCTGGAAGAGGCATTGCTGAAGCCCAGATTAGATTACGGGGTTGGTGGAGGTGAGCTAACCAGGGGCACATGGCCGCGTGTGGGCTGAGATCATCTCTGTTGACACCATCTAATATGAGGCCCGTGTCGAAGGCAGCGAGGCCATCTGCAGCTCAGCTGCCCCCCATGACCACAGAAGGAGGTGAGGCCCAGGCAGAGGCACTTTGATGCCTGTCTCTTTCAATCTCAGAGCACCCCGAGTCCTCATGTCATGATTTAAAGGTCTCCCGGTACCAGCTAAATGTCCCAGCTTCCTGTGGGCTACGAGGTCGGTTTCATGTTTCTCTCAAAGCAAGCTTTTGATGATGGGGACTTCTAACATACTCACCTTCCTGGAAGTCTGCACACAACATCATCCCTGAATTGTATACACGTGGGCCGATTTTTGTCCTTGTGCAATTCCGCGCATAGGCATGGGAAGGGGGGCATGTCAAGATTATGTCTCCTCCTTATTAAGAGCAGAGAGGATATAGTCTTCCCTTTCCCCAGTTTCCCCATTACTGACTTTCTAGATTGATACGAAGGTCTAGCATAAATTTCTTTCTCCTTTATTATTGGTAGAAAGAACCAAAAAAGCTTTAGGGTTCATGTGAAATCTACCTGAGAGAGAACAGAGAAGACTCACTGGACAACCAAATGCCCCACTATGCCCTCAGTGTATTTTACAACAACGAATTTTCTTCTTTCTTCCCAACGGCTTCCATCCCTCTGTCTCACACGTAAGATCCAAATGGGCAGATCTTGCGTACCAGGCATAGAGTCTGAGCCATGAGGCAAAGATTTATCAAACAGATTATCAAATGAGTGACTAAACACAGAATTCCTTTGGAACAACCCTCCTGGAAGACAGACCCTTCGTTTAATGGTTCCGATTACAATTTTAATCTTTTTTCTTTTTGTCACATGGTGGACTATGTCCCTAGGCTGCGTACGCCATGTCTCTAGGTCTCCATCTTCACCGCTCCTTAGCTGGTGACTTTGGTTAGGTTCCGTAACGTCCACGGGAGTCTGTTTATTCATTCATAAGATAGTGACAAACCTATATAATCAGGTTCTTGTGAGGCTCCAGAGTCACACCTGGGGCATTAGTAGCTGTTGTTAATACCTGGTATCCATATTTTTAAAACTAGATCTCACCAAGATAATAGGAAGGTTATAAATAATGCCAGAAAAGAAGGGGAAATAAATACATAAACTTTGGCTTCTTGGATGGCCCTTTGACCAGCGACTGGCTGACAACTGAACACACGAGTGTATTTAATGTAGCTTAAAGGGCGTAACCCCGCAACATCCATGCACAAGCCTCCCCCCCCCCGGAAGTTCAAATGTTTGCAGTGGGAAGGTCCGCTCCCTCCACACATTTCTGTCACCTTCAGTAGCAGTGCAACAAGTAGCAATAATAAAGGTACTTAGCAAAAAGACTTCCCCTTTAAGCCAATCCTTAAGTGGCTGAGGTTCTGAGCAATGCTGTGGTCTCCAGAGCTCGCTTGTCTTCCGGACCTGAAACTTCCGGTCCTGTGGGCACAACCTCTTCCATATTACCCGCCCCCGGGTCTGGTACCTACCATTTTACTCTCTGTTGGTTACTTCAGACTCCTCCTATCAGTGGGTCCTGCAATGTTACGTTTCCGGATTATCTCACTAGCAAAATGTTGTCCGGAATCCTCTCTGCCGACACAAATAGCAGCATGGCTCCTCGTTTAAAGACCGCGATTTTCCGCGGTTTCCTTCTCACGTGTTCTGTGCATCCATCTACCCAAGAGCCTTGAGCTGCTTGTGTGCAACTAAACAGTCAGAGCAATGACTCTTGGGTTCTCCTTCTGCATCCTTTCCTTGATATTCAGAGGCAGAATGGCTGGTCCCTTTGCTAGATCTTAATTTTCTGAGGCATCAACATAACTGTTTCCCACAGTGACCGCCCCAACTTAACACCTCCATCAGCACCACACGCGGCTGACCTCCTTGCATGTGCTCAGTACTTCTTGTCCTGACTTTAAAATATCGCACCCACCCATCCTCACAGATGGGAGAGGCTTTCTCCTCTCACCTTTATAGCAAGGTCCACTCAGAGGGAGTTGCCCATTTTTGAACCTGGTTCATTGGTTGGCTTCTAACTAAAGTGTAGGTGTCCTTGTATATTTGAAATATCAACTCTGCTTACATGGTTTTCAGGAGAGTTATGTTTTCCAGATTTACACTTTATTTTATATATTTTTCTAAGGTATTTTGAGCGATATCCCTTCACACACACACCCCCCCATACACACATACACATTAGCCCTCTTCTGTTCCCCTGAACACTTTTTCTTTTTCACAGAGCCTAGATTCTTTAAATAAAAAATATACTAGGGACCAACAAGATGGCTTAGCAGGTAAAGAGGCTTGCTGCCAAGCCTGCTGTCCTGAGTTTGATCCTTGGTCCCACTAGGTATAAGGGGAAAACTGATCCCTGTAAGTTGTCTCTTGACAACCATATGCATGCTGTGGTGTGCACGTACAAATAAATGTAGAAAAAAAGAAAAGAAAATTATAATGGGTAAGCACACGCCACACACACACACAGGCGTGTATACATAATTTAAATAATAAATGTTATTAATTAATTTGGGGGACATACAAATTACTAAATTGAAAGAAAATGAAGGTTTGAATAAAACAACTGTCACAGAGGGGAATGCTTTAAAAACATGCTTACCAAAACTAATAGTCATGGGGCCCCTTAAAAAGTCAGTTATTACTACATGAAAGACATTGATTACTGCTACTTCACACTTATCCTAGAACACAGACGAAGGCAAAATGCTTCTTTCTCCATTGAGGTCATAAACCAAGAAACACTAAAGCCAAACCAGCCCAGAAAACAAAGACAGAGATGTAACTTATCCAACATCGCAAAGGCAAAACTTATATATATGGTAAATAAGTAATAATAAAGAATATTACACACTTATACTTCAAAACAGAAATGTATACAAAGATATGTTAAAGGAGCTTAAAAAAATAGTCCATATCCACTCAACAAAATTCCTTAGAGAACATTTTAAATAGAATAGGGCTCAGTTTTCCCTGAAGACATTCTGAGTCATCTCAGGACGATGTGAAGAATAATATTTAATGGTGATTTATAACAAGAATTTCATTGAAGTTAAGATGAGGCTTTTATCAATGTCAGTGTTAAATGTTTTTCTGAACTTTGTAGACAATGTGAGGATCCATTTTAATAAAAAGATAGACAGGAATGGAGAGAGTGCACAGTGATTAGAAGCATAAACTCTTGCAGAGGGCTAGTGGTCACTTCCCAGTGCTCACATCAGGTGACTCAATGCTGCCTCCAGGGTGTTCTGATGCCCTCTAGTGGCCTCTGTGGTGACCTGCACTCATATGGGCACACACACACACACACACACACACACACACACACACACACACACCTCTTAAAATAATCTTTAAGTGCAAACAGACATGAGAAAGGAGAGCACGTGCCACTTACGGATGACACTGCACGATCCCTAGGAAATCCCAAGAAGCTGTTGGGAAAGAGCAAAACAGAACAAAGCGGTCTGTTCTCCTGCCAACTGCCACATAAAACACCCACAAATCATTATCTTTCCCCTACACAATAGCAGTTCCACACCAAAAATAGACTCGGCTTCAACAGTCAAAATTTTTATAAAATGCCTAAGGGGGACAAACTCAATACAAAATATAAAATTCCCACATGCAGAACGAGTCTAAGCATTCCTACAGTGCACATAAAAGCCGGGGTTACATGAAGGTCTCCAACATTGTTAAGATGCCACCCCCAGCCATTATTCAGAAATAATGCAATATTAAAATGGCACTGAGTAATTTTTGTGAGGTGTGGGGAGGAGCAGGATCAGACCGGGAGAGTTTGCTGGGGCTTTTGGGTCACTAACTGCTTGTGATTAGCAGAGAATATCTTCACAGGGGCGAATGCATTTGCCTTTCTGAATAATCACGTAACGAAGCCTTCAGAATCAAAGTACAGGCTCTGGAGGAGCAACGGGGTAACAGTTCTGAGGTAACTCATCAACAGAACTGAAGAGTGAGCACACGGAAGACTCCTCTGGTTCGCCCCATGTTACACCTGACAGCAGAGGTTCCGGTCAGCCCCAAACCTGTGTGGGACCATCGGATACCTAGTGGATTTCCATCAACTTTGGGGTCCCAAGCTACCTTTGACCTTCATGTAATCTCATGGGATTCAACTGTTAACTTTTCCAGAGTCTCTCGTCTCAGGCAACTATCTTTGGAGGTTGTAAGAGTGCGGGAAGAGAGACAGGAAAGAGGAAGGAAGGCGGGAGCAGAATCCCCAGAGCATGAAAGCCAGGCCTTGTTTCCTTTGCTAGCCCTTGGTTCTCATCCATCTATGCGTATAGGAGACGCACAGCATTTCCTCTGATGACACCAGCTTTGGATGTTCAGTGACATGTCCTGCCCCCATCTCCATTCTCTCTCCCTCTCCCTGTCCCTCCCTCCCTCCCTTCCGCCCCCCAGTGTGTGTGTGTGTGTGTGTGTGTGTGTGTGTGTGTGTGTGTGTGTATGTGTGTGTGATAAATACCAGGCTTGGAAGAGACCTCAGTATGATGCATGAGTGAGCGTGAACCTGAGTTAGAATCCCAAGTACCCATGTAAGAAGCTGGGCATGGTAGGGTGTGTGTTCATAACTCCAGTGCTATGAGGGTTTGTGTGCAGACAGGAGGATGACTAGGGCTTGCTGGCAACTCCAGGTTCACCAGAGACCCTGCCTCAAAAGAATAGACAGAGGGTGATAGAGCCTGATATCCTCCTGTGGCCTCAGCATGCTTGTACAGAGGCATGTGCACTTTAACACATACGTGTGCATACACCACACACATGTACATGCACATGGATACACATAAACACATGTATGTACATGAGCACACAGAGACACACATGCACATGCATGAACATGCATGCACCCACACTGGTTTTTCTTGCTGGCAAGATTTTATTTTTATCCTTTTCTTTTTTCTTTGTGGTGTGTGTGTGTGTGTGTGTGTGTGTGTGTGTGTGTGTGTGTGTGTTTAACAGCAGGCACATATTAATTTTACAATCAGCCAAAAAAAGAGGAAAAAGAAAGATGTCTCTTTCTTTCCATTTGGGGAAATTTTCCTTTCAAAGCATTGCATCTGGGGACAGCAGTATTTCCCCCCTGCGAAGCCCGAGGGAGGGATGGAGCCAGGGCTCCGGCCTTTGTAGTAAATGTCTCCAGACCACACTAAATCCAATCTTCTCATTTGGGGTTATTTGCTTTCCGGACGGCAGGGCTGTGATGGATCCCAGATTCCACACTCACGGCATCTCAATCAGATGTGTTTAGATGCCGCTGTGACACAAGATTATGACGTTTTGATGGGATTAAGAGATAACTGGGCTTTAATCTATAAAGCCCTGTATGTTTTGGGATCTGATTACCCTAAAATTCCCTTCCCTAGCCCAGCAATTAAGATTAACCAGAGCGTCCCTGTTAACCATCCCCATATTGAGAGCTCAGGAAGTCAGAAATGGGTGGTTTTAAGTCTCTCTCTCTCTCTCTCTCTCTCTCTCTCTCTCTCTCTCTCTCTCTCTCTCTCTCTCTTCCTCCCTCCCTCTCCCTCTCTCATGTTTGCACCCTCTTTCTCTCCCTACAGAAGGCTCATAAACAGTGATCCTCAACCTTCCGAACACTTTGACCCTTTAATACTCATGTTCTTCATGTTGGAGTGACCTCCAACTATAAAATTATTTTTGTTGTTACTTCCTAACTATAATTTTGCTACTGTTAAAATTGTAATGTTTTCTGATGATCTTAGGCGGCTCCTGTGAGAGGGTAGTTAGACCCCCCCCAGAAGGCTGGGACTTACAGGTTGGGAACCACTGCCCTGAAATCTGTCTGAGGATCTTGTCTCTGAGAAGTCTTCCTTAAGCGTTTGTTTGATCCCCGAAGGTTCTATTGTGTGCTGCTTTTAGTGTCCCAGGTCCAGTGGGTGAAAGCGGATTTTTAACTTCAAAAGGTGATCTCCTATCTGTCTCAGGAGGCTTGGCTGGTCCACCATGACCTTACAGGTTCACCATCATGTATTCCAGAGAAATCCATTCCCAGCACCCATACACTATGTGGGTTATTCAATGTCTGTGGGGCAAGATATTATTTGCTTAGTTCATGGTTGTATTGCTATGGAAATGAACAGTTTTGTGTCTAAAAAAAAAAAAACAACTAGTCATAAAGGAACCCACAAGAGCAGATCAGTCCTGCTGCATGGGGTGGGAGAGGCAGTCCCCACCTGTTCCATGCTCTAGCTGCATGTAACCCTGCTCTTGCCTCCAGAGAGTACCTGTCTGAAGAACTCTCTTGTGTGATCAGTGTTAACAGTGACAGGCTGATCTGAACAATGGGAGGCCTCAGTAGGAAACAGAAAAGAGAGATGCTTGAGATTTTCTGTGACTCAGTTTCTCTACCTGAGTACATGTCTTGTTTGGGTGTCCTGTTTCCTAAAGTCGTGGCTAGAAAGAAAGAAAGAAAGAAAGAAAGAAAGAAAGAAAGAAAGAAAGAAAATCATATAGATTATTTTCAAGAATATCCCTGTGGGTGTGGCTGGGGGGGTAGGGAGACCATGTCTACTCCACTGAACGGCATAGAACTCCTATGTGTAAAGATGTAGAGACTTTGGACTAGGTGTCCGTTTGTTTCAGGCCATACTGATTGTTAGGAGAAATGAAACCTCACAGCTCACCCTGGTGAACCTTTCTCCCACCGACCTAAAGGCCAAAGCAGGTGTGACTGACTCGTGGACAGCTTGCCTCCAAGAGGGGAATCCTCAAACCAGATTTTGCTCCCGGTGCCCTCCCAAGGTTTATAGTCACATGGGAGTCACAAGTTATAACTGGACTCTGCTGAAGAACCATGGGATAGGTAGGCATCACACACACCAACCCACACAGTCTAGAAGGTGGTTCTAGGACCCAGGTCACCAAGTCCTTCACAGACACCAGAGTCTGCAGAGGCTCTGGGCCCTTAAATAAAAAATGACATGTTTGCGTACAACCTGGGATCGTGGGTTTTTAAACCATCTCAAAACTTGTAACACCTGTCACAACATAAAGTAGCTGTTAAACCGCTCGGATCAGGTGATTGCAACATGAGAAAGTGTTCCGTACACATGCAGTTGCTGAAACTGTGTGTCTGTGCAGATGCACGCGTGTCACGGCACACACAGGGAGGTCAGAAGGCAACCCAGCCATCAGTCTCTGCCTTCCACCTTGTGGTGGTGTCTTACTGTCCCCTGCTCTCCGTGACAGGCTAGGCAGTCTGAGAGCTTCCAAGGACACCCCAGCCCCCACCTCCCGTTTTTCTGCAGGAGTGCGCTGGGGGGTTACAGATGTGCACCGTCACATTCGCCTTCACATGGGCTCTGGGGATCTGAACTCTGGTCTCCCCATCTGTGCAGCAAGCCCTTTATCCACCAAGCCATCTTGCTTGCCCCATTTTTTCCCCTCTGATATTTTAGATGCACAGTTGGCAGCGTCCTCCTCAGGTGTGGAACCCACAGGTACAGAAGCTAACTGCGCTCATGTTGCAGGTCAGAACACAGTTATGCAATATCAGCTGGCTGCAGGGAGATGTGGTTCTGTGGGTTGAAGAGGACGCTTGCTTCAGGTTCCAAGGCTGCTGGGAGCTGCCCGAGAGCCCAGAGTACCACTCTGGTGGCGTTCACCAAAGAAGCTCACAGTTCCCACTGACAGGGCGTGGTTCAGAAAACACAAGGCCACATCTGTCAGGGAGAAGCTGGGAAAGGTCCCAAGGCCAGAGCTGGGTCTTCCTTTAGGCATCTTAGCGCCAAAGAATGGCTCTCTTTATACTGAGCCGCCTTGGTTGCGCTCTTTTCTCACTCAACCAAAAATTGCTGCTGGTCCAACCTCCGCCCTTCAGCAGGTCAAGAAAGAAAATCAAATGAAGGGGAAAATGGGGGGGGGGGAGTAGGAAGGAAGGAGAGGAAGAGATGGGAAGGACAGCAGTGTGAGGCAGAGAACGCGTTGTTTTGTTTTGTTTTGTTTCATGTTCGTGTGTTTGTGCCAATGTCTCACTGTGTAGCCCAGGCTACTGTTGAAAACACAGTCCTTCTGCCATAGCCTCTCCAGAGACAGGGGATCACAGGTGTACAACACCCTGACTTTTAATATCATTTTTAAAACATCTATTTGTTTGTTTGTTTGGCCAGAGAACAAACCCAAGGGAGTCGACTCTCTCCTTCGACTGTGTGGGCTCCCTGGGATTGAACTGGAACTCAGACTAAATCCTCTTGTCAAGCTTCTTTATCCGCTGAGCCTTCTCCCCAGCCCACTAGCCTTTGGAAGTTCTAGAGCTGAAACCAGACCAACCACCACCACAGCTCCAGCATCAAAGAATTGTGGGTTCCTGCTAAGGATGGGGGGCCCCTCTGTCCTATCTCTTTCACATAGTGGGTTTACATCTTCCAGAGGTCATTTTACCTCTGTGAGCCTTGCTTTCCTCATCTCTGATATGGGCCCAAGGAAGTAAGCTTAGTTGCCTCCTTGGGTTGGTATGAGGCACGACAAGATGATTAAATGACAGGAACCAGGCATGGGGAATTCTTGGCCACATGCCTGGTGTTTGATGATCTGTCTTTGGAGTTAATGACATTGTTTTTCTTGATGTTTTTATCCTTTTTTAAAAAAAATAAAAAATAAAAAAATATTTTTTGAGACAGGGTCTCAAATACCACTGGATATCCTTTAGCTTATTTCATAGCCTGAAATGACCTTGGACTTCTGATATTCCTGTCTCCACCTCCCCAGAGCTACGGTTACAGGTGTGTGCACTGCTCCTATTTTATGGGACGCTGGGGACCAAATGTAGGCCCTTCGATGCAGGCTAGGCAGCCACTCTACCAACTGAGCCATGTCTCCCAGCTCCTCCTTTGAGGACAGAGCTCCAGGAAACAGAGAGAAGTCTCAGGGAAGGTAGCAAGGCTGAAAAAAAAAAAAAAACTCCCGCTGAGGACAGGGGTGCCCTCTGCCCTGCATGCAGGGGCACGGGGCAGGTGGCTCTCATATGCACAGAGCCAGGAAGTGCACGTGGATCTCAGCTGTTTGTCAGTGCAGTAAACTGGGAATGGTACTTGCTCAGCCCACCCCAGAAGTCTCTGATCTACCCCAAGGGAGGAAAGGCAGGAGGTGAGAGGGACGTGATAAGAAGGCTGGCAGGGAGCTTCGAATCCGAGGTTTTCAAAGCTCTCCTCTTCTACAGGAACCAAACTTTAATAACCAGATCCAGGGAGTGAAAGAGAAAGAAACCAGACCATCAAACCCTCCCCGTTGAGCAGGCCACATCTTGGAGCTCAGAGTTCGGGGGCTGGCTTTGAAACTGTGTGAGTTTAACCCGCAGCAGACACACTTGGCTCCCCCCGCCCCCCCGCCCCCCCACACTCCCAACCCCATTCCCACCTCAGGGAAGTCAGAAAAAAAAAAAAGAAAGAAAGAAACTGAAGCGAAAGGAGATTCTTCTGAGAACAAAGAAACCCATCAGACGGGGCACCATCTTCGCTAAGGTCAGGAGTCCTCCTCAGATTGACGATAGGTAAGGTCACAGATGTGTTTCTGAGCAGTGTCGGGAGCTGTTATTCCTATATCGCATTCTAGCTAACCCCCGCCCCCGCAAAAAAATAAAAGAAAGAAAGAAAAGAAAAAAAGTACACGCGATCATTCTACGACTCAGAGAGGCTGCTTAACAAATCCCAAAACACACAGCAGGTAAATGCTGCAGCCGGGGCTCTGAATCCAGGCTGATTGCAAATAAATCTTACAGCTCACTCTTGCCCTCCCCGAGCAATACAAAGACAAAAGGAGAGAGGACAGGTGAAACAACTTGGGAGCCTCACAGAAGGCAAGTACACTAGGCACAGCCTAAAGCAAGCTTCCTCCGCCTCTGTCAACATCTGGGCTGGGCTGAGCGCCTCTTTGCCATGGGAAGTTTCCCTGTGCCTTCTTGGACAGTCGGCAAGTACGTCTGGCTTGTCTCTGTCAGATGCCAGCACCACCTTCCTGCCTCCAGTGTGACATCCAGAAATGTCTGCGGACGTTGCCAAATGTCTCCCGGGAGAAAGCCACCCGGCATGTCAAAGGCCCATTGATGCGGAGGAAGGCCTAAGGAACGGTTATAACCGAGAATTGAAAATCAGTTAAGTGCCACGCAGAAGGCCTCTGGTCTCCCTTTAATCTCATTTAATCCTCCACGAGAACACTGCGAGGTGGACGCTTTATAGACGAGACGTGCAAGGATCAGAGAGCTGAAGTCACTAAAAGTTCACACAGTCAGCTTGCAGCAGACCCAGGGGTTTGAACCTGAACCCGCAGTCTGTAAACTCTTTTTCCTCGGGGCTGCTGAGAGGGAAAAAGACAGAAAGTGGGCGGACCAAAAAAAGAAACCTAGCAACCCAATGCAAGATGGGAGCTAAGGAGTCCGGAAATGGAGGCCGGTCCATCATGGGTCCTCGCAATGCTTTGCTGACTAGGGGCACGCCTGAAGGATGCTATGTCCTCCAGTGTCCCAATTCTTGCCTCTGCCCCCTAACTCATCCCTCTGCCTTTGCAAATGGCCCGCACCTGTGTCTACCCTTACTTCCTGTCTCCCTTCGCATCTCATAAGGAAAGAGGCCTATTTCAAATGCTGTGTGATTTATGGAGGTAAGCCTCTTACCCCCGCCATCCATCTCTCTTCACATGTCGGGGAGCATCTATCCCAGGAGTGACCCACATTTATTTTCTGCCAGGGGCCAATGCCCCGGGGGAATTTAAGAATCGTCCCTAAATTACAAGAAAGTCTGAGGGAGACCTCCCCCCCCCCAGAGCACCCCGCCCCCAGTCTGAGTCTCCCTCTAAATCACCTTTTAGCGTCTGGGCTGCTATGAACTGCACGTGTGCAGGGATGCAGGGAGAGGTGAGCCCCCACCCTGCCGGCTGGAGAGAGGCACCAATGGCCAAGAACTTGGAGTAGGGCTGTGCTTCGAACTGACCATGACCCCCTATGCTTCCTGAAGCTGTCCCTTGACATTTCCTGGCGGATACCTTGATAGCAGGAAGCATATTTCTCTCTGAATCTCTTTCTTCGGCCCCTCCACCCCCCCAGTCTTAGCATTTGTTCTTAATCGCTCTGGGGGTGAAGGCTCCCTTTGAAAATCTGATGAAAGCTAAGGGCTCCTCCCTTCATTAAATAAATGATTGTTTACTCCTGTTAAAGCCTTCCCAAATGGAACGACCGGTTTATGGTGGATTTTCTAGGAAGATAAAGGGCTTTCTCCTCCTGTCATATAAAAAAAATGTTAATGCCTCGACTTCTTTTTCTTTTTTAACATTTACTGGTGTGCGACACGCTTATGGAAAAGTACACAAATCATAGGTGCTCGACTTAATGAATTTTCCTAAACTGGACAGACCAGTACAGCCTGAACACAGATGAAGAGAGAGCACTGCTGTGTCTAGAAGCTTCTATAGGCATCCCCTGGGGCTGCTTCACCACCCAAAGTAGCCAGCAACTTGCCTTGCACAGTCTAGCTGCCTTCTGCCTGGTTTTGCTTGTGACTTGAGGTATGCATAGCTCTTTGCATCCAACCTTTCGCTGGGTCCTTGCCCCACACCACAGAGCGTGCAGCCTAGAACAGCCTGCGATTTCCCATGGACACTCCATTACTTTCATTTTTTACAGAATTGAATTTGGATTGTGTTCATCGGCGTTGTGATTGTGATGTTCCATGTGTGAATAAGGGTTTGAGATAGAGTCCTTAGCGCAGGCTGGCCTCCAGCTCCCTTGTTAGCCAAGGATGACCTTAAACTCCTGATCATCCATCTCTATCTCCTAAGTGCTGGGATGATAGACAGGCACTACTATACCTCAGTTAATGTGGCACTGGGGAATCAAACCCAGGGCTCTGTGCATGCTCAGCAAGCACTCTACCAACTGAGCTATACCCCCAGTTCAGTGTGTGTGTACGTGTGTGTGTGTACACATGTATGCATGTCAGTGTCTGTGCATGTCTATGTGTATGTGTGCACATGTGTGTGCATACATGGATTTGTGCATGTGCATGAATGTGTGTGTATGCATGCCTTCATGTACTTGTGTGTGCATGTGTGTCTGTGTGTGCATGTCTTTGTGTATACATGTCTGTGTATATGTGTGCATGTGTGTGCATGCATGCCTTCATGCATGAATGTGTGCATGTCTGCATGTGTGTATCTATGTACATGTATGGCTTCATGTACTTGTGTGTGCATGCATGTCTGTGTGTGTGCATGTCCGTGTGTATGAGTGTGTGTGTATATATGTGTGCATGCCTGTGCATGTGTGTGCCATGTGTATGCATGTCTTCATGCATGAGTATGTCTGTGCACATGTACACATGTGTATTGTGTGCATGTATGGCTTCACACACTTGTGTGTGCATGCATGTTTGTGTCTGTACATGTTTGTGCATGCATGTATATGTATGTGTGCATGCATGTGTGTGCATGTCTTCATGCATGAGTGTCTGTGCACATATATATCTGGGTGCATGTATGGCTTCATGCACTTGTGCATGCATGCATGCTTGTGTGTGTGCATACAAGCATTCATGCATGTAAGCACATGAATGTACACGTGCGTTACTTGGTGAGTTCTTGTTAGAAGCTTATATTTTCAAGGAGGAAATCTCAGGCTTGTTTTCTTTGCCCCTCAATCTAACTCACTCAGCCTCACCACTGAGCTACTTTCCAGAGCTCTCTCTGTGCCCAGCTACATGCCACGTTCAATAACTCAGCTTTCCATTTTGTTTTTACGAAGATGCAATTATTCTGCCATTTCCCCCAATCTATCAATACGTCCTGAAGATCTTTCCATAGATTGCTCCCACTGCTTTAAGCTGCTGAGTGTCCTTTCATTCCAGAGACGGACTGTGATTTATTTAGTTCAGTCTCCTCGTGCTGCACAAGCAAGCGGTCTCTATTTTGCTGCCGCCGCAAATAGAGAGAGGTGACGAACAACCCTTTTACGGTCCTCCGAGTGAGCGTCGGCACGGGGAATGGAAAGGTAGAATTGCTGGCTGTACACATTTACCTTTAATTGGTTTTTATGGGCCAGGTGGATTGTCTAAGCTGTTGCAAGCTCTGGGTAAAGCTGGAGGACTCACGTGAGTCAAGGTTTTGACAGTGATGGACGCCCACTCGACTTGCAGGAGAGAGATAGATGTCTAGAACCGGGCAGACACGGACGCCTAAGGAAGCCTCTTTGGTGACAGTTTGCCCTGGATGGCCGAACTTTCCCAGATGTTCCAGAAAGAGAAGAAACCGCTGTCACCTTTCAGTGAGGCCATCTGAGAATGGCAGCGCTGAGACAGGATGGTGAGCTTCTCTAAACAACAGCTAAACTCACAATAAGAGCCCAGTGGGGGCTTGCTAAGGCATTGCGCATGTGTCAGGCACTGTATGTGACTGGCCTAATTCAATCTTCATCCTCCTTCTGTGGGGAGAGTACTGTGTTCATGTGTGTGCAGGTGTCATGTGCTTGCATGTGCACATGTGTGAACATGTCTACTCATGGATTTGGTTTTTTGTTGGTTTTGGTTGGTTGGTTGGTTGGTTTTTTTATTTGAGGAGGGGTCTGGCCTGGCATTCACTGTGTAGGTGAGGCTGACTGGTCAGAGAACTTCAGGTATCTCCTTATCTCTGCCTCCATGGCTCTGTGGTTGCATATATGCCTGTTTCCCCCACGCCCAGAGATTGAACTTGGGTCGTTAAGCTTTGTAAAGCAAGTGCTTTTAGCTACTAAACCATCTCAAAGGTTCTGAGTCCCATTTCCCAGTGAGGCAAACTGAGGTTTAGCGAATCATCTGCCCAAAGGCACACATATCCATGATGTTGATCACTCACGGGGGTTTCGCCTCCAGGAAGTCCACTGTTAATGCGTAGAGACAAGCCACCAAAAGATGTGTAGAAGAGTAAGAAGCCCTGGAGCAGACAGAGCTGGGGCCCTTTGGTCTCTTCTGTTTCTCATGCTGTGGACATTCTTTCCAGGGACACGTGAACCTGACCTGGGTTCTACCAGCACACAGTAGGGGCCAACTCCACACCAGTCACCTCGCAGCCCCATCCCAACCCTTGTCAATCTTTGTGGTATATCTTTGGGGAAAGTGAAATTCAGAGAGAAACATCTTATCTAAGAAGCAACTATAATTCAGCCAGGGTCTGGGCTGTATGTCTTTTATTTTGGAGCCTGGAACCTCTGAGCCATAGGGATCCCTCCCTACCCTGAACATAAGCTTCTCCAATGGCCCAAGACTTTACCACTTACTTTGAAAGAAAAGTAGGCTGAGGGCAGAGAAATCTGTGGGTTGGAGTCCTAGCTCGTAATACCCACCCTGGCCCACTCAGGAGTGTCAGCTCAAACCTGTAATTCCAGTACTCAGAAAGCTGAGGCAGAAGGATTACTGTGAGTTCGAGGCCAGCTTGGGCTACAGCGGGAGATGCCGTCTCAAAAGAAAAAAAAAAAAGAAAAAGAAAAAGGATGAAAGAAAAACCATTTCATGTCTCAGTCCTGTCACATCATGGGGATTCAGGACCAGATCTTCCTCTCAGATGAATGTCCAATCACTTTCAAAAACAGCCCAGTTATCTTTATCTTAATTATCTTTTTTAACGTTAATTATTTTCAGGTTCTCCAATCTGGCTGAGGCCATCCCTGCTGTGTGGACTGAATTCTGCAACACTCAGACAGACCCTACCTGGGGCAGAGGATGAACAAATTACCCAGATGCAGTTGAGTGCCCTCTGGGTACCCAGACAGCACTGGCAGTGGGGTGGGGACCCTTTCATGCATGCCCTTTAGAGACATTGAATGGTTTAGGCCACATCCTGAAGAAAATTGCTCTCCTTTTTCACCTGTGAGGCACGATCGGTTGATTCCGGGAGCGTGCAGGGGTCAGCACATGGCATGCTGCAGGTCAGAGCCCCAGCAGGACCGGTGAGGATAAAATCCAGGGAGATGTAAAAGCCAGAGGGGAAGTAGGTTGGTAACCTTTAACATATGCTGCCAAGTAGGAATCATCCGGGACCAGGCTGAAGCTGGGGGGGGGGAGGGGGCTCAGACAGAGAAGCCAGGCACCTTCCCCCCTTCGATGTCAGGAAGGAAGTGTTAGGGGAGAGGTCAGGGCTCCAGTCCCTGTAGATGGAGACCTGCAAGTGCTTGCAGATGGGACCCCAAGGACATTGGTGAGCGTACAGCAAGCACTAAAACCCAGGGATTTATTTTTGTAGTATTCTAGAGACAGAATCTATCTTTATGTGATTCAGGTTGGTTATAGAACTCATCCTCCTCCTGCCTCCACTGCCCAAGTGCAGGAATTACAAGTGTGCACAACCATGCCTGGCTTTTGTGGTGCTAGGAATCAGTTCAAGGTAGACAACCAGTCTCCCCGCTGAGCCCCAGTCTCAGTCCCTTGGCTGTCTGAATTTGTCAATGCATGCTCCCAAGATGGTAGCCTGGGCCCCAGATGCCACAGGCAGAGTATAGGAACAGGAATGAGACTTTGCTGAATAGCTTTGCTCTGGGATCACTACACAAGCAGCAACTCCAGAGTTCCCTATTTGGGTCTCAATGATTGCCACAAGGTCTCATGGCCACCTCTAGGCCATAGGTCAAAACACAAACAAATCTCTTTGCAGGAAGTCATGTGAGAAATCAGTATGGGGGTTGCGGGGGTAGTGAGAGGGCTCAGTAGGTAATGGCAGTTGCAGTTAAATCTGATGACCTGAGTTCGATCCTGAGGAGCCACACGATGGAAGGAAAAATCTGACTCCTGAAGATTGTTCCCCGAGTTCCACAGCAACACCTTGACACACACAATCACATGTGAGCATGCTTCCATAGCAACACCTTGAAACACACAATCACATGTGAGCATGCTTCCATAGCAACAGCTCGACACACACAATCACATGTGAGCATGCTTCCATAGCAACACCTTGACACACACAATCACATACTTCCATAGTAACACCTTGACACACACAAGCCCACGTGGACACAGTAACACTTGAGCAAGCGAGCAAGTGAACAGTGAGTGATGTGCACACATGGGCACACAAATAAATAAACACAAAGTCCAGCAATGATAAGGAAGAGAGAGGCATCTCCGAGGAATCTTCCCCTTTCAGTTCCCTGTCTCCAGTTCACGTCTTTTGCCAGTGTCTGAAACTTCCTTCCAAGTCAGACACACGGGTCCGTATCTTCTAATGGCCAAACCATCCCAGGCCTCGGACACACTCTGCTCCATTCTCCCTCCCCCTTTCTATTCTTCTCCACCCTTACCTCCAAACTTTAACATGTGATACCGAGCACATAGTAGGTGCTCAATAAATGTCACCGTTCCTTTTGTCCTAACACTGACACTCAAAGACCAAAGGAGTGAACTAAGAATTTTCCATAAAAAAGTATTGCAAATGTCTGGGCTCCTGAAATTAATTTAAAAGGAATTAGTGTGTGTGTGTGTGTGTGTGTGTGTGTGTGGCAGGGGAACTAGGGGGACTGGAGAGATGACTCAGCAGCTCAACTGCTTTTCCTGAATACGTGAGTTTATTTCCTAGTACTCACATAAGATAGCTCACGGCCACTTCTGACTTCAGCTCAATCTTGCTTTCTCTCTCCATCTCTCTCTCTCTCTCATACAAACACACACACACAAAGAGAGAGAGACAGAGAGACAGAGACAGACAAGTCTTTAAAAGAGATCAATGGTTCAGCTGCCCCGTATCAGAATCGTGGGGTGATATTAACTATGGCAGCCACAGACTTCCTGCCAAAACACCCTAATCCTCAATGTTCTCACATCTGAGATGAAAATAACGCACACCATCATTCCTGGGGTCACCGTGAAAGGGGAGATCAATCCTGTGTCCATGAGAGAGGTGATGAGCAGACACCATCTGCGACCAATCTTGTTTCCCATGGGTCAAGTCCTTCTTCACAGACCTCCCTTCTATACTTCCCACCAGACCAGATTCACCGCACCCCATTCCATGTCCTGATTCAGTGGATATCTGCACCCCGCAGCCCGACGCTCCACACACAGGGTACACCAGGTGACATCTGGCTTTCCCGAGTCAAGCACAGGTCAGCCACTGCTCCTCGTCAGGGGCTTGGGGACTGGTGTCGATTTTTCTTAGTTTAAACGGAAATCAGTCAAGAGAGCTCTCTGTGACTTCCTTTATATTTCTTTCCGGTCAGATCAAAGGTCCTGTCAGCAACCTCCATTGATGTCTTGATTTCTGGGTTTAGGATTTTTTTTTCTTTTCTTTTTTCTTTTTTTTCCTTGGTTGGTAGTGTTCACTTTGAATAAGAGACTGAGAGTCCCTCTGGGAGAGAAAGAAAGGAGAGAGGGAAGAAGAGAGGGAAGAGAGAAAAAGAGAAAGACATGGAGAGAGTCAAAGAGACAGGATTTAGTTATATCTTGCTATAAGTAAGTCCCAGTGCTATGGAGACCTCAGAGCCTGGGATCTGATATTGCTTCCCACAGTGGAAAAAAAATTACAAGCCTGGAGTTATTTTGGGGTTTCCCACTGGGGTTCAAACAACTCACAGGAAGTCCCAAAGAGACTGGACTCATAAAACACTGTCACGGTCATTTCATAAATTAGACAGATGCTTAAAGCCACGAGGTCTTCCTTCCAATCTTGGCTTCCCCACTTACTTAGAGATCATCCCAGGAAAAGTGGTCTCACCCCTCTGCCCGTTTCCCCAGTCTTAAGCAGGGGACAATGACAGTATCTGCCGAGCTGGTGGGAAGGTTTAATGGATGGATGGATGGAGGTCAAGCTCACAGAACAAAGCCAACCCTAGGGGCAGCGGATCTTAGTGCGTCAATATCTATGGATAGGCACCAGACAAACAGTATTGTGCTCAATCGTTGTGGCCATGTTTGGCAGGGATGCTATCTATACATAACCCACTTAGTAAGAGAGGAAATCCTAGAAGTTTGTCATCTTGAGCAACTTGGCTTCAGCCAACAGGATGACCTGGGTTCATGACCCCGTCTCCTTAGTTGCAAGACTGAGTCCTTTGTCCTCTGCCTCATCTGTAGCCTTAAAGGGGACGGGGCTTGTTGGTGAGGTGACCAGCAAAGAGTCACGGATGTGCCAAGGACAGGTAGAGCAAGGCTTACACACGTGAGTAACTTCCTAAGGGGCCACAGGGTGACCCTAGCAGCACAAATGGGCTGCCTTTCTGAGAGACGCACTGGCAAAGAGAAATGAGTCACTCCAGATCTTCAACCAAGGTGATGGTGGATGAGCCCTAGGCCTGTGTGAACACGAAGTAGGTCAGGCCACCAGCCAGGGTGGCGAGGAGGCACAGGGAGTGACCAGCTGCTTCGCTGTTTGGCACAGCCTACCATCTGAAAGCGACTGCTCCAGTCTAGTTAGGGCAAGCACCCACTGCCCTTGGCACTCCCAGAAGCTCAGCAGTCGACGCCTAGGGCAACCTCGAGCCTCCCAGGTGCTTACAGACAGGGCGCTCTGGTAGGCCTCAATGTCCTTTTATGAACATATAACCATTATGGACCTTCAAGACTTGTCCCAGAGATGTACCAGCTGCAGAAGACAGGAGAAACAGATACCAGGAACCCATGTAAGTGTCAGATGACCAAGGGCTGCCCCACCTGTAAGTCCAGCCTGGGAAGGCTGACACGGGCTCCCAGAGCAAGCTGCTCTTGCAGAACACCGGCATCGGTGAGCTCTGAGTTTGAACAAGAAACTATATCTCAATAAATAAGGTAGAACATCATGGGAAAAGGCATTTGACACCAACCTGCACACACGGAAACAAATTAATTAATCGTCCCAAGCAATCTCCTATCTTATGTTCTAACAGAATATGTTTAAAGGTTTCATATTCGGACATGGCTAACGGCTGCTGTGTACACCATAGAAGAGGCAGAAGCTGAAGATACAGGAACCCTCATTCTGGAGGAGTCCTAGCTCTTGATGGGATCGTGGGTGGATGTTGCCAAGGATTCACCTACAACCCAAAGGTGTTTCAGCCATGCATCCAAGCTGTGATGTCCAAAGATCAGACCACTGGCAAGGGGAACTCAGATGATGTGTCCAGGCAGAACCTCCACAGAAGACGTGGCAGGTGCTGAAGGAGAGGCATCCTGCCTGCTCAGGAGCACAGGAGACGTTGGGAGTCAGCCTCCAGGCCCTGACTCATCTCCACTCTACTCCACACCCCTCACCTCTCTGCATTCTCCTAAAGCCCAAACCTGTCCCTTCTGAGTCACGACTGGGCCGAGGTCTACTTGGATCCCATCTGCCCACTCTTCCCTTCCTGATCTGGCTTTCAACCTCCACAACAACCTCGACATAACAGCCTCAAATATAATAAGCCCTTCTCTCTCTCTCTCTCTCTCTCTCTCTCTCTCTCTCTCTCTCTCTCTCGCTCTCTCTCATTTTATCTCTGTTACATATATGTGATGCATATGTGTGCACATATGTATATGTAAGGCAAATCACAAAAATAGAATAGGAAAAACAGAGTTCAAAGGAAAATTGAAATCTTGATGTGAGAGAGAGAGAGAGAGAGAGAGAGAGAGAGAGAGAGAGAGAGTTCTAGGGATAGGCAAAGGGATGTGTAGCTGTCTGTAATTAGCAGCCACATCCTAAAACAAAATCAGACTTCCACAATATGTAGCTTTGGTGCCATGGCAACAAACCTGAGACCCGTCAGGCCGTCTTTCCAAAGTGATTCCTTCCTAGACTGAACCCACATCAAAGGAGCCTCTCGGACTCCTCTGTCAGAGGCCTCCAGAAGGAGACGCAGGCTTGGTGAGGAGCATCTGAGAGAGACACAGTGGAAGGAGATGCAGTCAGGTCTTGTCTCAGGGACATTCTGTCCTGTGAGTGAGCTCTGCTCATCCAAAGCTGCCCCTGGTAACATGTCTCCCTCCTCCTCCTCCTCCTCCTCCTCTTCCTCCCCCTCCTCTACCCCCTCCTCCTTCCCCTCCTTCTCCTCCTCCTCCTCTCCCTCCTCTTCCTCTTCCTCTCCCTCCTCTACCTCCTCCTCCTTCCCCTCCTTCTCCTCTTCCTCCTCCTTGTCCTTCTCCTCCTCTTCCTCTTCCTCCTCTTCCTCCTCCTCCTTCTCTTCCTTTTCCTCCTCCTCCTCTCCTTCCTCCTCTTCCTCTTCCTCCTCTTCTTCCTCCTTCTCTTCCTCTTCCTCCTCCTCGTCCTCCTCTTCCACCTCCTCTTCCTCCTCCTCCTCTTCCCCCTCCTCCTTCCCCTCCTCTTCCTCCTTTTCCTCCCCTTCCTCTTCCCCCTCCTCCTTCCTCTCCTCCTCCTCTCCTTCCTCCTCTTCCTCCTCCTCTTCCTCCTCCTTGTTCTTCTCCTCCTCTTCCTCTTCCTCCTCCTCCTCCTCGTCCTCTTCTTCCTCCTCCTCTTCCTCCTCCTCCTCTTCCCCCTCCTTCTACACTTCCTCCTCCTTTTCCTCCCCCTCCTCTTCCCCCTCCTCCTCTTCCTCTTCCCCCCTCCTCTTCCTCCTCCTCCTCTTCCTCGTCCTCTTTCTCCTCCTTCTCTTCCTCTTCCTCCTCCTCTCCTTCCTCCTCTTCCTCCTCCTTGTCCTTCTCCTCCTCTTCGTTCTCCTCCTCTTCCTCCTCCTCCTCCTCTTCCTCCTCCTGTCCTTCTCCTCCTCTTCCTTCTCCTCCTCTTCCTCCTCCTCCTCTTCCTCCTCCTCTTCTTCCTCTTCCTTCTCTTCCTCCTCTTCATTCTCCTCCTCTTCCTCCTCCTCCTCCTCTTCCTCCTCCTCTTCCTCCTCCTTGTCCTTCTCCTCCTCTTCCTCCTCCTCCTCTTCCTCCTCCTCCTCTTCCTCCTCCTCTTCTTCCTCTTCCTCCTCCTCTTCCTCCTCTTCCTTCTCCCCCTCCTCCTCTGTTTTTATTTCTTTCTCCTCTATGATGTATGTAATTTAGTTCTTTTTATTGCATTATTTTTCTCTATCAGCCAGGATCTAGGATGGAGAAAGAAAGCATCAGAATAAATGTGTGTATTTAAATTAAATTAGTTGATCAATTGTGGGGTTTGTAGTTGTTGTTTTGTTTGTTTGTTTGGTTGGTTGGTTTGGTTTGGTTTGGTTTTGAGATGAGGTCTCTCCATTTAACCCCAGATGTCCTGGAACTCACTATGTAGACCAGGCTAGCTTTGAACTCACAATGCTGGGATTAAAAGTGAGTACCACCACGCCTGGACCAACAGAGATAACCTACTAGAAAGACTGTAGGAAGGAACCATATGTATGAGAGAAGACTGGTCTAACTTATAGGTGACCTCACTCACAGTATTACTTCATCAACCACTGTCCCCAAATTTCCTAACTCAGCATCTGCAGGGTGTGTGTGTATGAGTGTGTGTGTGTGTATATATGTGTGTGTGTGTATGTGTGTGTGTGTGTGTGTATGACAGAGAGACAAAGAAACAGAGAGAGACAGAGAGGGAGGGAGAGAGGGAGGGAGGAAGGGAGGGAGAGAGAGAAAGACAGAGAAAGACAGAGAGAGAGAGACAGAGAGAGAGAGACAGAGACAGAGAGAGAACCCACATACACATGCAGGCATGAGAGTCTGGTTCCTCAGGTCTCCACTGTTTTGTGGAGACAAGGTCTCTCACTGAACCCTGACCTCATGAGTAGACAGGCCCGGCTAGCCCATAACCCCAAGGAGCCCCCCTGTCTCTGGCTCCCCAGTGCTGGGGTTTCAAGCACACATCTTCACTTCAGGATTACTTTACTTTGATGCTGGGGACAGAACGAAGGTCCTAATGGACTTTGGTCACAGCTCAGACTCCTTTAACCCTTTCCTCACCTTGGTGGCTTTGCACTGAGTTCTAAGGAGACACTCAGACAAACCTGATGAGCACTGAGAGCATGCCGAAATAGATCAAGCCATAGCACTAGGCTTGCCCCCATACGCTCCTCTGGTGAAGAAAACACCTAATAAGCTCAAACAGAAAACATCCCTACTCTGAGGTGGGAAATGGCATCCAGATTCCTCAACTCCAAAGGCTTCTAAAGAGATGGAGACAAAAGAGACCTCTTCAGGTCACACTGTAGTTAAACCATCAAAAGTCAAAGAGAAGATGAGAGTTTTAAAAGTAGCAGGAAAGTGGGGTGTTATACACAACGGAGCCCTGAGAATACGATCAGGTCTCTCAGAAGAAATGCTTGAGGCCAGAGGACTGGGATAAGAGCGTTATATAACTAAGCTAACATGAACCAGACCTGTCAATCAAGGATCCTATACTTAGCAAACCCATCATTAAGAATCAAGGAGATTTAGATACTGGGGGTGAGATGGTCATTACCTACTAAAAGGAGTTGTTCAAGTTAAAACAAAAGGTGCTGAGGGAAAATATACAATGCAACATCATTCTAAATGCACAGGCGAGGGCTGGAGAGATGCCTCAGTGGTTAAGAGCACTGACCGTTCTTTCGGAGGTCCCAAGTTCAATTCCCAGCACCCACATGTGGCTTACAACCATCTGTAATGGGATCTGATGCCCTCTTCTGGTGTGTCTGAAGACAGTGACAGTGTACATACATATACATAAAATAAATAAAAAGAAATCTTAAAAAAAACCAAAAAAAAATAAATGCACAGGCAGGAGGATGTCTGGGTCTATGCCATATAAGGTAATTAAAAGTCAGAATAACTACAGAGCATGTGCAAGACCTCGCGCATGCGCAAGGCCACACCTCCCAACCCCCCACAGACACACAAACTCTCTTAATGGAAACATAATAGAAAACAAAGTAAAATTTGACATCCATTCTGTGAAATAAGGGCACGAAGAGTAAAGTGTAGCATTTTTAAGTGCAATTAAAGCTAAGTAATGATCAGGTTAAAATCATGTTATGACCTATGCAGTTTTATGTAAAGTTCACGGCAAGGGAGCGAGGAGAAAGGACCTCTGAAACAAAGAATAACAATTAGGAAAATGCTGGTAATACGTCCGCACCTATCAATAACAGCTCTAATGTAAGTGGATTAAACTCATCAGTCAAATGATGTGGAGCAGCTGAGGACCGTGTTAATAGAGAAGACTATTGAATAATGTTTATAAGAGGCTCGCTGTAGCTTTAAGAGCACACCTAGGTTGAAAGTTAAGCAACGGGGGGAAGATATCCTATGTAAAGTTTAGACCCAAGAGTATGGGAGTGGCCATGCTTATATTACGTAAAAATAGACTTCTGTAAAGAAACTATCACCAGTGGGAAGCGAGGTCATTGTGTAATGCTAAAGAGAAGCAAACTCAACAAGAAGGTGAACCGATTACATGTTGTGTGCGCTCAATGTAAATCTAAAAAAAATCCCAAATATTGATAGACCTGAACGGAGAAATAGACAGCAGTACAATAATAGGAGAATTCAATACCCCATTTTCAATAACAGATAGATCACTCGGACAGAAAATCAATAAGAAAACAGCAGACTCAAACAGCACAAGAGACCAAATGAGCTTAACAGATTACACGGGGCTTCCTATGCAAGAGCGAGGGCAGCTGGAAGACGCATCCTTCCGAGCAGACCAGAAGCATCCGCTACAAAGTAAGTCCTAACGAATTTAAGAGGAACAGGACACTTAGAAGTGTCTCCTTCGCCAGGGAGGAACGAAATCAGAAATGGATAACTAGGGGAACACAGAAAAGCTCACAAACACATAATATTAAATAGCGAATCATTGAACATAGGAAGAAACGATAGATACAGAGAAAACGATAAATATAGGTAAAACGTTTCAGTAATAAGGGTAGTAAGAGCCAATGTTTACGGTGGTTTCCATTAATATTTAAAGTAAGAAAACAAGTAAACAATCGAACCTTGCACCTCAAGGGACTTAAAACAACCAAACTGAATCCAAAGTTAGCAGAAGATAGAAAATAGAAAAAAATCACAACAGAAGTGCATTGAAAGAGAAAGGAAAGAGAACGAAGACGATTTAACTACCTTGGGAAAAGAAGAATTAAAAATGGCAAAGCCATAGTTGGATCAAGTAAAATAAAAATGACTGGGGGGAAAAAAAAAACAGAGTAGACCTGATAAATAATATCACAGAAATTTTAAAATAGCCATACAGGTCTGATAATGGAAAGCTATACTTCAGTTTTGAGCAAAGTAGAAGAAATGGCTGAATTCCCTGAAATATGTGACCTCTAATAAATTATAAGGTTCAGCAGGTCAATAACAAATATAAATAATAAATAAATAAATAAACCAGTAATCATGAACATCCCCCAAAAAAGAAAGTGGCAGAATCAACAACTCCCCCGGTAAATTCTACTTCACATTTTTTGCTTATTAGTGTGTTTGGTTTGTTTTTCAAGACAGAGTTTCCTTATGTAGCCCTGGCTGTCCTGGAACTCACTCTGCAGACCAGGCTGGCCCCAAAACTCACAGAGATCCACCTGCCTGCCTCGTGAGTGCTGGGATTAAAGGTATGCACCTCGCCTGGCTTTACTATTCAGAATATTACTAAAGGAAGATACCGATCCTTCTTTAAAAACTTCTCCAAAGCAGAGAAATAGCAAAACTCACTTTCGAACAAAAAGAAAGAAGAAAGGGAAGAAAGAAAAAGTTGAGGGCAAAGCCAAACAAAGATGTCCCAAGAAATCAACACTTCGGTCATGAAGGACAAGAATGAAAAAAAAATTCACAACAAAAGAAATTAATAAGCCAAATCCAATAGTTCAATAAAGGGATCAGAAGTCAGAATAAAGTGGGACTTTATTTGTAATGCAAGGATGGTTCAAGGGATGTAGAGAAATCAGTGTGATAGATTATCATAGAAAACAAACTTCATACGATTATCTCAATAAGGGCAGAAAACATCTTTGGGGAAAAAAACATATATGGTAATAATAAGGATTCTTAGCTGACTCGTGACACAAGGAAACCAACTTCAAATAGGAAAGCCCAGTGGGAAACCCATGGCTAACATCATACTCAAGGAGGAAAACGGACACCAAGCTGGAGAACAAGGCGGTTATGCTGCATGTGTTCCTGCCCAAAATGATACTGAAATCCCAGCCAGGGCAATCAGATTCAAAAAGGAAATTGACAGTTTCCAAACTGGAAAGAAGGAAACAGAAGTGTTTAGCTGAATTTGACATGTTCATACATGTAGAAATGTTTAAAGTCCCCCTCCACATTCACCCACACACACCTTCAGATATACCCACTCACATTACACACAGACACACAGAGAGAGAAAGAGAGACAGAGACTGAGACAGAGAAACAGAGAGAGAGAGAGAGAGAGAGAGAGAGAGAGAGCGAGCAAGCTAGCTAATAAAGTTGCAGGATACAAAACTAACATTAAGAACCAAACGCATCTGTGTATATTAACATTGAATCATGTGAAAAGGAAATCAGTCTGGTCCCGTTTTCTATTGTACCAAAAAATCTCTAGGTCTGGTGGCATGCAGAGGCAGGAGGGTGGCTATAAGTTCAAAGCCAGCCTCATCTGTACAGTGAGAAGTTGACTCGAAAACTGAATTAAATAAACAAAGCAAATGATGAATGAATGAATGACCTTAGGAATAAACTTACCTAAGAAGATTGAAGAATTGTGTAGCAACGAATATAAGAAGTACATGAAAGAAGATGAACAAACTGGATGGAGAGCTGAAACGCTTACTGTTGCTAAAGTGTTCATACTACCCAAAGCTGTCAGACGCAGCCCTCTCAAAACTCCAGCAAAACTTTCTTACAGAAGTAAAAGAAATGAAAGTCCCGAATTTGTAGAGACCCATAAACACCAGACTGATATACCATCTTTCCTCACAGATATCCCTGACTAACAGTCTAAGAGCTATCAGCACTGGAGGATACGATCTTCTGTGGAAGAACAAATATCTATTTAGATCACCATGGTCTTTCTTGTTCCTAGCACAAGACTGAGCATAGAGCTCGTCCACATCTGTCTCTTAAACAGAATGAGCTAGAGAATGAGTGAATGAATGAATGAGTGAATGAATGAGTGAATGAATGGGTGAATGAATGAATGAATGAATGAGAGATGGCTTAGTGTGTGGATGTATGAGTGAATGAAGAATGAGCATGTTGTTGGGAGGAGCTGTGAATTAAAATCTAGCCTCTGCTCCTGCTTTTCATTCTCGAGGTGACTTTTTATTTTCCCAGAGCTGAGGAAAAGAGCACCTAAGCCTAGAACAGCCATGGAACTTACCAGCCACCTCCCTAAAAGGAAGAACTATTGAGAACCTGTCACCAAAAGGAAGAAAGTTTCTTTTGGTTCACACTTCTAGAGGGCTAAGATTCTGTCACAGTGGGATGCAGGGTGGCACGAACGGAAGACTGAGAAACCACAACTCAACTGTGAAAGATGAACCAGAGAAAACAAACTCAAAGTAGGTAACGATCTAAACACTCAAACACACTTCTTCCAGCAAGGCCACACCTCCTAAACCTTCCCAGATGGTGCCACCAGCCAGGGACTAAGTGTTCAAATGTCTGAGCCTAAGGATGACGTTTCTCATTCGAAGCAACATACCCTCCTTCTCCCAGATCCAAGAGGAAGATGATGGAGGTGGAGGAGGGACCCTAGGATGAGGAACATGCAGTGAGGCCAAGACAGATGAATATTCCTCTCATCTCCTGGGGCCATTTATTTATTTATCAGATAGTCATGAAGGCAGACAGTCCTCCCCACCCCCCCAACAGTACATAAAATGAATATGTGTTAGCTTTATAGAACCTTCTATTTTAGGAAGAAATGATGGCACCGCCCAACCAAGATCTGAACCCAGAATGTTGGATTTCAAATGAAGAGTACCAACACTTACACCTCAGAAAAACAACACACAGAAAGATTAACTAGCTTTCCAAAGTGATCATCAAAGACTTTACAGATGAGATCTACAAAAGAAGAAAAGACAGTATAAATGTGTAGAAGAGGATATCCTGGTTTTCTTCATCTG
Organism: Tokudaia tokunoshimensis; assembly: GCA_036184795.1. Lineage (NCBI taxonomy): Eukaryota > Metazoa > Chordata > Mammalia > Rodentia > Muridae > Tokudaia > Tokudaia tokunoshimensis. The sequence goes on along the minus strand of BTHU01000006.1, from coordinate 9,288,371 downwards.
GTATTTTGAAGCAGCCTAGAGTCAGATGAGAGGAGAAGCCTAGATTGAGAAATAGCCTAGAACAGATTGGCCTGTGGTTGTATCTATGGGAGGCAATGCTATAGGATGGTCCAGCCCACTGTGGGTGGTACCATTCCCTAGGCATCTTCTATGGTTCCTGCTGTACTTTCTTGGCTGTGAGCATCTTCCCTGTTTAGAGATAATGTTACATGGAATAGCAAGCAGGTCTTCTAGGCTTCCCACCTTGAGTTCTTGCCCTGACATTCTTCAATGATAGATATTGACCCAGAATTAGAAGCTAAATAAACCCTTTCCTCCCTCAAATTGCTTTTAGTCGGTTTCATCACAGCCAAAGAAAGAAACTTAAGGCAGAAGAGGAAGCGGATCAAGGCCCTAGCTCCCAGGTTCCTTCCAGCAGTAGCTAAGGCCTCTTTGTTGCCCCTCCATACCCACCCTCTTCTTACAAATGACACATCCCTTATGAAATCTACAGTTCAAGAAACCTCATCCATCCCAAATAAATGTGTATCATGTGGGACTGAGCTTGACTCTTCAGGGACACAAACAACTTTCCTTTGATCAAAGTGCAGTCACAGGGCTGAACATTTTCTAGATGAAATCATTAGTATTACCACAACGAAGGCAGATTTATCCCAGCCTCTCCACATGCTAATGAAATCTTTACGCACTGCATTAATTGTGCTCAGCAAGTAGGCAAACCTTAACAGTGCTGCCCCAGGGGACTTGAAAACAACACCAAACAGAAGCTGAGATCAAAGGCAGATATTCACTTTAGCCATTAAGCACCCCAGAGTGATCCAGAACCTTCTAACGCCCTGCCCTCAAAGTACTCAAACCACAGACTTCTTTCTTCATTTCAACAGATGGCCCCATCTCTGTCCTGGTCTACCCTGCCATCAGAGCCTTTTCATCCTGATGCAAAAATATTTATGGGGCCCAGAGAGATGGTTCAGTGGCAAAGAGATTCACCATTAAGTTTGGTCCCTGGCGCACACATGGTGGAAGGAGAGAACTGACTCCTAAAGTTGTCCTCCGCCCTCCATGTGTGTGCTGTGACATGTCACCCCACCCACAAATATGTAATTAAGAAGGATATATTAATTGAAAGTATCCAATTCTCAGCTAGCAGGGGTTAGAGGTGGTTCAGTATGTAAAGAGCACGTTGTACATGCATGAGGACCAGGAATCCATTCTTAGCAATAGTCAGCCATGCTGCATAAGAAACTATCAAAAGCTTTGCTTATAGGACTGAGAGATATCTCAGTGGTTAAGAGGATTGGCTTCTTTACAAGAGGTCCCAAGTTCAATTCCCAGCACCCACATACTAGCTCACAACTGGCTGTAACTCCAGTTCTAGGGGATTTGACACCCTCACACAGGTGGGCAAAACATCAATCAATGTCCATAAACTAAAAATAAATAAATCAAAATTTAAAAAGCTTAGCTTACACAAATGTATTTTATTACTTCCCATTTTGGGTGGGTCAAGAGTCTAGATCTGACTTGGCCACCGAGTTCTCTACTTTGGGTCTCTCCTAAGGCTGCATGAAGATTGTCAGGTTTGAAGTCTCCTCTAAAGATGAATGTACTCCAAGACCCTGGCATGTGGGTCTCTGCAGGACAGCCACTTCATGTAAGCATGAAACAGAAGATGTCAACAGAATCTACTTTCAAGATTCTGATACTTGCTGAGCTACCTGAGCTCCCAAACTTTCCAAAGGGATGCAAAGAATCTGAAGGCAGAGTAGATAATGAGGAGGAATAGGGCCATCTTGCTGAAATGAACAAAATTCATGAAAATCCCAATAAAATCTCTACCCACCAATGTTCCCATACAGGAGCCATATTTCCTGAACTCACACCCACACATCTGTGATGTGTTTGCTGTTTATCATTATTGACCCGATGAGTCCCATGAGAGCACAGTAGAACTACCCGCCCACAGCTGCACACCCATCTACCTCAGAGCCTAGCTGACTTACAACGGTCAAAAACTGTGCTAGCGTGATCACGAATGAAGTCACATCTCGATCTCTTTCATCCCTGCCTCAAAGCTCCTGAGGTGAAGCACTGTGGGAGGCTGGGGCAGGATTATAAGGAGCACTCTTCCTTGCAGACTCAGTAAGTAACAGAATTCCGAGGGTGTGCACTGTGGGAAGACCACCATGTCAAGGGAAGTGCTTGTTTTGATGGAGTCTAGTGTCCAGTGAAGTCAAGAGGGGATTAAGTACACCATAGCATCGCGACCTGTCTCGTGCTGATTCCTGTTAGCCAAGGAGGGGTAGGAGGGAGGCAGCTAAGCCTGTCTGCATTACCAGGGAAAGCCTGCTGGAGGAGGTGATATTCATGGTGAAACCAATAAGACAGGGACCAAAGAGGGCAATGAACTAGTCTCCTCTAGTATCCCACCTATCCCTATGCAGCTAGCTGAGGCTCACCTACCTCACCTTTATCAGATAGTAACACCTACTAGGACATTTACGGCAGACTACTCTAAATTCAGAGGCTGTCCTCATTATATATCTGTTACCCTGGCATAAAGCAACTTTGGGCTGAAAGGGGTTGGTTCAATTTACAATTCCAGGTCACAGTCTATCACTGAGGAGGAAGTCAAGGCAGGAGCGTGATCACCCAGTCATATCATATCAAACTCAGGAACAGAGAGGAAGGAACACACATTGATTGTTCCCAGCTCACTTTCGCCACTGCCTAGGAATGGTGCCGCCCACAGTGGGCTGGACCTTCCGACACCAATTAATAATCAAAGCAATCCCCCAACATTACACACAAGCCTATCTGATCTAGAGAATCCCCCATTAAGACTCTCTTTCCAAGTGATATTAAGTTATATCAAGTTGCAACTGTCCAGTGTATCCACCATTGTGGATATAGGGAGCCTCAGTTCATCTGAACTCTGCTCATAGGTAAAAATGAGATGGAAACTAAGAATGTGCGAGCATTTGAGGAGATGATGCATTCAGACCCCCACACAGCTGGCAGAGCATGGCTGAGCTGTCAGCCGCCCTTCTGCGTCTGGCTACCGCATTGGAGCCCAGGCATCTTGAAGATTTTGTATGTTCCCACACCAGGCTTCCAAGCAACTTTCATGAAGTGTGTCATGGGATTGGTAAAATAATATCCCATATTGATTGTTAGCAGAGCATTGTTTACAATGGTGCATGCTTGGGCTGGTGATGTAGCTCAGCCACGAAATGCTTGCTTAACTCACATCAGGCCCTGGGTTCTATCCCCAGATCAGTAAAAATAATAATGTATTCTTTCTGTGTGTGTGTCTCTGTCTCTCTGTCTCTGTATATCTCTGTCTCTCTGTCCCAGTCTCTCTGTCTCTGTATACCTCTGTCTCTGTCTCTGTATATCTCTGCCTCTCTGTCCCTGTCTCTGTCTGTGTATACCTCTGCCTCTCTGTCTCTGTATATCTCTCTCTCTGCATATTTCTATCTCTCTGTCTCTCTGTCCCTATATATCTCTGCCTCTCTGTCCCTGTCTCTGTCTGTGTATACCTCTGTCTCTCTGTCTCTATATAACTCTCTCTCTCTCTCTCTCTCTCTGCATAGTTCTATCTCTCTGTCTCTCTCTCTGTATATCTCTGTTTCTCTGTATCTCTCTCTGTCTCTGTCTTTGTGTGTGTGTGTACACACGTGTGTGCATGTGTGTGTGCCTGTGCGTGTGTGTGTGCACGTGTGCGTGTGTGTGCGTGCGTGTGTGTGTGCGTGTGTGCACGTGTGTGTGTGTGTGCGTGTGTGCGTGTGTGTGTGTGTGTGTGTGTGTGTGTGTGTGTGTGTGTGTGTGTACCATAGGGCTGGAGGCCAGAGGTTCACATCCTCAGTCTCAGCCTCTTCCTTATTTTTTCGTTTGTTTGTTTTGGGACAGAGTCTCACTGTACAGCCCTGGCTGTCCTGGAACTTGCTATGTTGAGCAGCCTGGTCTTCAGTTCACAGAGATCCGCCTGCTTCTCCCTCTCAAGTGCTGGGACTAAAGGCATGAGTCACCATGCCTGGTTCCACCTTATCTTTTGAGACAGTCTCTCTCTCATTGAAGAGGGGCCAGCGAGCCCTAGGGCTCCTCCTGTCCCTATCTCATCATTACTGACATGATAGACACATGCCACCGTGTTGGGTGTCTTTCACTTTAAAGTTTGTTTCTGTGGTGCTGGACGTGGCTCACGGTAGGCCACTGACTCCAAGACACACCGCAACCCTCTGTGCTCGGCATCCTCGTGCGAGCTCTAGGGATCAGGCCCAGGTTCGTACGCTTGTGCGGCGAAGGCTTTAACTCTTGAGTCATGTCCTCAGGTCCCTAGGCTTTAACCAACTGTAAGTCAAACTCAGTAATCCTCATAGACCCTGGGGATTTTATCCTAATTAGGAAAGCCCAGACTGAGGAAGGTTGTCACCCTGTTCCCTGTTATCATGAGCACTTTATTAAAGGTATATTTTATTTTTAGAGTATGTATGTGCTTTTAAATATATTTTTTTAAAAAATATCTATGCCTGTGTGTGTGTGCCTGTGTGTGTGTATGTGTCTGTACGTGTGTCTGTGTGTGTGTGTCTGTGTGTGTGTGCTCGCGCGCACAGGAACGCAGGTACATGCAGAAGCCAGAACAGAGCACCAGGTACCTTGAATCTAGAGTTACAGACAACTATGAGCCACACAATACTCTTAGCTACCAAGCCATATCGCCAACCCCCCCCACACACACACACATACATTTATTTACTTACTTTTTTTTTATTTGAAACAGGGTCTCTCTACATAGCTCTGACTATCGCAGAACTCACTACATAGGTCAACTTGGCCTCAAGATCTGCCTGCCTCTGCCTCCCTGCTTCTCTGCCTCTCTGCCTCTCTGCCTCTCTGCCTCTCTGCCTCTCTGCCTCTCTGCCTCCTGCTCCTGCCTCTGTCTCTGTCTCTCAAGTGCTGGGATTAAATCAAGGCATATCCCACAATGCCTCAGCTCCAACATCTTACATATTTTTACTGGGAAGTCTACTCTATGCATGCATGTGCTTCAGGGTGACACTGAGGTCAATGAAACACAGATCACATCACAGCAGTTCCCTTAGATTATATAGATATATAGGGGCACATACCTGTTATCACAGCATATAGGAGGCTGAGACAGGAGGACTGAAATTTTGAGGACAGCCTGGGCTATAGCAAGACATTGTCTTAAATATTAGGGCAACTACTAATTATAATGAATGAATAAATGAATGAATGGAGATTATATAGACCTGAGAAGACTTTTTCAGGCTAGTGTGTCTGTTTTAACACTGTGAACAGGGTTTAGTCAATATTTTAACATCTGGTTAAGAATGGATTACTGAATGACTTAGTTCAATAGGTAACTCCCTGCTCAAGCAGGAGATAGGCTCGGGTATTCAGATGTCCCATAAAAGCCAGGCACAACCCACACTCTGGAACCCTAGCACTCGGGGATGAGACAGGTGGATCCCAGGAGCTCAAGAGCTGGTCCCATTCACCAAACCTGCAGCTCCAGGTTCAGTGAGATCCTGTCTCAGCAAATAAGACAGAGGGTGGTAAAGGAAGACACCCGACATGGTCCCCTAGTGTCACCTGCCCACACCCCCCACAGACATGCTCACGAAAAAGACAAGATGCGTCATGTCTTATTTTGCAGGTGAGAGGCTTTCCTGGTGCATGGCAAGCCAATGCTGCGAACCTAAACCATATCCTCAGTCCAGGGAAAGGTCATTTTAACAGTGTTCTGTAAGCACAGCCCATTTATACAAAACCATAGCGCTTAACATTTAGTGCTAACACTTGACCATGAAGATAAAACCAGTTCGCCATGCTGTTTGCTTGGTGGTGAGTTGGATGTCAACTGCCCTCGTTAAAACAAAGTGTTCTCTAAGAAGCCACGTGAAATGGCTGACCCACAGGCCTGAGTTTGCATACATGCACAGTAATGCTACCACGTGGGTGTGGTGTCCAAACAGTCCAAGGAAGCATTTCTCAGAACATACTCCCGCCATTAAGTGGGGGGAAGGGGGGCTATATTTAGCCCTGAGTTCTGGGTGTCAAAGGCTTCAGGTTTCCTACAGAGTCGTCACAGGAAATATGATCAGTTTCCCTCCCAAGTTGAAGGAAGAACATCTTGGCCTCCTGCAGATAGAATATTCTTTACAGGGGCTGGGAAAGGTGCTCACCAGTAAAGGAGGAGCCTGCTTTGAAAGCCTGAAGGCCTGAGTATGGTCCCATTGCCACACAAAGGCTGTGCACAGGAAAAGACATCTGGGCTCCCAGAGCCAAGGAAGCAGAAGACAGGTGGGTCCTTGGGGCTCTCTGGTGGCCAGTCCAACCAATTGGTAAGCTCCAGATGAGTGGCTCTGTGACAAGTGGAGAGGAATTGAGGAAGATACATAAAAGTCCACCTCGGGCTTCCACATGCAGAGAGATCGGGGGAGATGAGTTCAGGGCTTGGAATCCACGTAGCTTTAAATAGATGGTCCTGGCCTGGAAGTCTGGATGTTGCTTCCTGTCTCTCATCTACAACCTTCCACCTCTTTCTCTGACCCAACTGCATCTTGGGTAGCCACGTGTGTGCCTTCCTGGGTGTGTGCATCGTAGATACGTGATATCCAGGTGGTTTTACTTAGAGACAATTTAAATGGAGGCGGCCCCATACCGCAGTACTTCAGAGCAAAACAACCCCCCAAAAAGAAGCTTCTGGAAGTCTTCAGCTTTGGAGAGAAATTAAATGACCATTTTGCAGGACACATGAGGACCTCTAGTTCATGCCCTCTTTGAGAGAGCCCAGCTCCCCCCATTGGATGAGACCTCTGGCCCCTTTCCTAGGACAGTGAGAATTTCACTTTGCAAATCTGTTTCCTTCTCAGCCTGGAAGCAGCATCGATTGACAATGACGATTGGTCCCATGCATGTCACGAATTGGACACCCCATGCCAGGAGCTGAGGACATTCATTCTGCTCATGTTCAAGCCTTCTAGAAGGAGGGCTGGGCAAGGTGAAACACTATGGCAGAAGTTCTAGAACATTCCAACTAAATACGCATGAGAGTCTCCTGAGAATCCTGTCAAAAGAGACATGCCAATGCAGAGGGTCTGGGCAGACCCTGAGATGCACCCATTGATAATGGTTGATGATTGGTACTATGACAGGATCTAGGGTCACCTAGGAGATGGGTCTTTAAGTATGCCTATGAGGAACAGTCTAGATTAGATTAACTGAAATGGGGAGACCCACCCTGAATGGGGATGGTGCCATCCCGTGACTGATTAAAAAAAGAGAAAGTGAGACGAGTCTAGTGTCCATCTCCCTCTGCTTCCTTTCCACAGATGCCTTGGGACCACCTGTTTCAGGGGGCTGCCACCATGATGCACGACCTGCTTTCTGAACTTAACTAAGCCTTTCTTCCCAAGTTTCATTGTGCTGCAGCCATGAGAAGAGTCACTAAGGGAGACCCCAGGGTTCTGCATCGTTCCTGGCTGTAGGAGGTGTCTCTAGATGCCAGCCTGCAGACATCCCACCACCATGGGCATCCCAGCCCTGAGGACACTCCAGGGATGAAGCACTGAGAAGCAATGGGTCAGGTAAGAATGCTCTCTTTGGAAATATAAACTCTAGGCCGGGCATGGTGGCACACACACCTGGAAGCCCACCACTCAGAGGGTGGGAGCGGAAAGATCGGGCATTCAAGATTAACCTTGACTACGGAATGAGTTGGAGGCTAGCCTGGGCTGCGTGAGATGTAATCAGATATTTCTCTCAAAGTAGAAGCCAGTGACCTTGGTTTGCCCTTGTGAGAGGTGATAAGATCCCTTATGGCTTTTGTTGTTGTTGTTGTTGTTGTTTTGTTTTCAGCTTTTTGGTTTGGGGGTTTTAAGACAGGGTTTCACTATGTAGCCCTGGCTGCCCTGGAACTTAGTCTGGCCTCTGCCTCCTGAGAACTGGGATTAGAGGCGTGTACCACTACCAGCCAGCCCAGATACCTCTCTCTCTCTCTCTCTCTCTCTCTCTCTCTCTCTCTCTCTCTCTCTCTCTCTCTCCCCCTCTCTCTCTCTCTCTCTCTCTCTCACACACACACACACACACACACACACACCCCTTTAGACACCTCTAGAGTCACTAAAGGACAAACAAGCAAGTAAAAGATGATCGGCTTTGATAGTGACCTCTCAGAAATCCTTGTAAAAACACGATTATCACCTAGTGACTAGAAAAGCCACAGTTTGAAGAACAGAGGGAGCCAAGGTTGAGGTGAGATGAGAAACAACATGAGCACACAAACTCTTACGCATTGGCGGGGGGGGGGCGGGTCTTACCTAGATGTAAATACTTCTGAAAACAACTGGTCATCCCTATGGATATACACACATCCTTTACCCCAGCCCCTTCATTCCCGGGAAGGTGCCTAGAAGGCGTGAACACACCAAGACACACAGAGAAAGACGTCCATGGTGACTCCGTTCACAGGAATTCCAAACTAGTGACAACTCAAGTGTCCACCAACAGTCAAACTGGCCTGTAGGTCAAGATGGATTCACAGGGTACAATGACTGTCCAGCAAGAACCAAACACCTCCATGTCCAACAGAAACAAAGTTCTCTGACTCCCTGACAGTGAATTCACAAATGGCGTTGAGCACATGAAGGTGAAAGCTCCCACGGAAACAAACCGCACTGTACGCTGACCCTTCTGCAAGGATGATTAACTGATTAGAACTTCGGTGATTCCGGAGAGCTGGAATATTGCTGGTCTAGACCCTGAAACCAATTTATCTAGGGCTGTCATTAGCCTCATCAATGGCCATCCCTTGACTACCACTGTGTCTGACCTAACATGTGGAGACTGGCAGGTGAAACCTTTTGGAATGTATTGATCTAACAGCACATTAGATTTCACCAACCAAAAAGGCCAAGAGTAGGTCAGATAGCAGTTGAGGTCTAGAGCAGAGATATCCCCTCTTCGGCATAACTTACCTACCGGATGACCCCGTCATGATATTTGAATGGTGTTTTGACTTATGTTGTTCCATCGCTGTGAAACTGTTACCATGATGCGTGGAACTGGGCGCCCTGAACCTGTGACCACATCACTTGTGTTTGGCTCCAGAATACATCTCTCCCTTCCTCTCTGATGTGAGAGATGTGTTTTTGACAAATAAAAGCCGATTATAATGGAATACAATTGGTTTATGCAAGATACACATTGAGATATGGATTCAAGTTTGGAGGGGGGGGATGGGCTGGTTATATAGGGCAGACAATGTTTTAGCTCTCCAAGCTGGACAAACGCCCACTCAGTCTGTTCATTGAGACATTGGCTATATTTACTGTGTGTGTTTCTCTAAGTCCGTGTTCATTCATAAGACAGATCAAAGCAATCAGGAGGCCCCCACGGTAGCTGCCACCCCTAACTCTGTTCTTCAAAAAACCTCCAGGGCTGTTTGCCTTTGGATTGCGGAGGATGCGAGGTCGGAGGCTCCACCGCCAGACCTCCCTGCTTGGCCCAGCATCCTGGATGCCTCCTCCATCTGGCTTCAAGCCAGCTTCCTCCACTCCTGAGTTCTTTTGTGCAGCTCAGGTGGGAATGTTTTCCCAGCATGCTCTGGGCCCCTTCCGTGGGAGGGGCCTGGGTTTTGTGGGAGAGAAAGGAGAAAGCATTACACTGTGACAGACAGATGCTGAACCACGCAGCTGGGTAAATAGAGCCGGGGGATGTTTTTACCCATGGCTTATACTCACTGAAGATACAGGCTGAAAGAGCGGGGCGAGTCGCTCTGCCCATCTCCGGACCTGCAATGATCGTGTCCCTCAGCACCCATGGGTTTGTGGGTAATTCTCATTGTTTTAGGGCATTGTTTACTCGGCTTTGTATCTTCTGGTTTTCTTTCTCTGGGATTTCTCTAGAAACCCGCCTTTGCACACCGTGACCAATGAGTGTCTATTGTGAAAAACCCACTTGGTTTTCAAGCAGGGAGTAGAAAGTAGGGGGTGGGGATACAGTAATAATTAGTCTTGAAGTACGGGGGATGGAAAGATCTATGAACATCACAATTAATGATTTTGAAGTCACCGGAAACCAATGGTGTGTGGGTCCAAGAGGTCAGAGTTCAGGTTCAGGCTGACCAACTTGTGAGGTGCAAGTTGTAGGAAATTGTTCTGAAAAAGGAAAACTAGATTAGATCTGGGGAATGTGGTTCCTTTGGTAGAGTGCCTGCCTAGCGTGCCTAAAGCTCTGAGTTCGATCCCCAGCAGTGCATAAACTAGGTATAGTAGATTGCATCTGTCACTCCAGTACCTGGGAGGTGGAGACAGGAGGACCAGAAACCTCTATACCTGGAAGCTGGCACAGCAAGCCCTGTTGGTAGCCAAGCTGAGCGGGAGAGGGGGTGGGGGGAGAGTGGGGAGGGGAGGCAGGGGCACACTGTGCCAAGATGGAGACCTGTGGGTAGCTGGACTTGCCCCTGGAAGCTCAGTTTGGCAAATGCCTTATTTGACTTTAATGACCTAGCCCTAAAATGGCATGCTATCTTTCTTTGCACTACTCAGCCATAGAGTCTGATATCCACACAGAGTCACATGGAAGACTCACAAACTCCTTTGCCCTGAGAGAAAACTACCAAAAGCTGGTGTGTGTGTGTGTGTGTGTGTGTGCGTGTGCGTGTGTATATGTGTGTGTGTGGGTGTGGGTGTGTGTGTGTGTTCATGAGTGGCCTGCTGTGCCTAGGTGCATGAGTCTGCAAATGGTCATAGTGTAGCTCTGTGTTGGGTTCCAAGCTGAAATGTCCTCTGATGTCGTCCCAGGTTGACTTCAGTTAGGGCTGCAGATGCCACTCTGTGCAGAAGGCCTGCCTTGCTTGCACCACACAAAAAGTTCATTCAGTTTTATCCCCAGAATTCAGTGGGAAGGAAGGGAAGGAGGGAGAGAAGGAAGGAAAGGAAGGAAGGAAGAAAGGAAGGGAAGAAGGAAGGAAGGGTGGGTGGGCTAGTTGGGGTGGCAGTGTAGAATCCCAGTGCTGGAGGTGGAGACAGGCTCCTGGAGCTCATGGGCCCACTGTCTTGGCTTAATCAGCAAGTTATAGGCTGGTGAGAGACTTTGTCAAAACAAAAACAAAAACAAAAAGGTGACTGACAAGCAGAGAGACTATCCTCAGGCCTACACACATGCATGCAAACACAGAGACATACATGCACACACACACACACACACACACACACACACACACACACGTTGATACAGAGGATGACCCAGATGCCTGTGTCACTTCTCCGTGGTGACCCAGCTACTGCCTCCATAGTGTTAACAGGCCCCTGGTGGAGAAGGCTGAACGTCTTTGGGGCTTGTTACCACTGCCCACCTTTTGTTATCTTTTGGTTTTGTTTGTAGACCTAAGGATTGCAGCAGAGTCTCCATGCACCCGAAGCAAGCACTCTATGGCTTAGATACACTCCCTGGCCTTACTCTATAGCCCTCAACAGGCTTCCACTGCAGATCTTCCCGCCTCAGTCATTCATTCAGGTAGCCAGGATTATGGGCCCATGCCAACAAACCCAGCTTGTAAATTGTACCCAGTCACATCTGATCTTTACAATGACTCAAGAAGTAGGGACAACCATTTGAGTGCCATAGGACCGTGGGGGTGACAAGGAGCATGTTGACCAAGGCCTGCAGCTTTAGTCACATGAACCACATGTGTCAGAAGCAAGCGGTCTGGCTCCAGGGTCAGTGTTTCCCTTATCCACAGAGCACCCGGTGCCCTTAAATGAATAGATATACACAGGATAAAGAAGTGACATGTAATGAGAGAAGGAAGGAGCAAAAGACATGAGAAAAGAGGAAGGGAAATCAGAAAAGAACTGTAGATAATGAGGGATTTTGATAGAAGCCAGACAGGTGACAGATGGCTGGGGAAAGAGTAGATGCGAACCCTGGGTTTGGGTAAAGTTGAGAGCAGGATCCTCGGGAGCACGCCTCTATTCCATCTCTCTGAGATGAAGGAACTCTCTAAGAGACACAGGAACACAGATGCCCCAAGATGTCCCCGTGGAACACTGGCCTAGTGCAGACAAGCCGCTGAACATCTGACTGTTTTCCAAATATTTGCACAGCAGACTACCGTACTTTGGCTAGCTTCCCTTCCTTTCGTTTGATAAACACAGCTGGCCCGCAAAGGAGGGATGAGGTCGTCCTGTGGAGAGGGTCCTCAAAGGCATCTTTTCTCAGCCAAAGCCCACTTTACGAAATACAGATAAATACGGGAGCGTGGAGGACCACATAGAATTCCCTCTCTGAGTGGCTTTGACAGCTTCGTTTCAATTTGACTCGAGTTGACTCTCAACGAGAAGGATCGTAGATCATGAAATAAAAATGCACATGGGAAAGATTTGCATCAGTCTTATTTAGTGTGCTGGTGGGAAGCTGGGAACGGAGGGTAGCCATCCTTAGGGGTGATACAGCAAGCATGGGAGTGAGTCCCATGTCGTAAGCTGGGGACAAACAGCCAGACACGAGATGAATATGTGTGAATGAATTCATATAGCTATAGGGAACGGTCCTACACTCTTGAGTGAACACACATGAGCAGAATGGAATTTACAGACCAACGATTGTCATCCAAATTTAACTACACACACACACACACACGTGCACACACAGACATGCACAAACTCATACACATGCACATACACACACACACACACACTATTTTAGAGGAGGAAGAGCTTAAAGATATATTTCAGGGGAAAGAGGTCAGAGTAGGGATGGTGAAGTTACATGTCTGTACACAAATGCAACATGTATGATATATACAATGCAGAATTCATACAACTATTGGGAACAGTTCTAAACCCTTGAGTGAACACATGAGCGGATTGGAATTTACAGACCGACTGTCATCCAAATTAACTACACACACAAACCTGCGCGCGTGTGCACACACATACATACACACAAACTCATACACATGCACATACACACACATTATTTTAGAGGAGGAAGGGCAAAATATATACAATAAGATACAATCAACACCCTCATCCCAATAATCAATATAATATATGCAATATGATAATTGAGTCCAGTCTATGCAATACCACCCAAACACACAGCATTTGTCCAATGCTTACACTTCAGTGTGCATAATACACACAATGTACGTACACACAGTACATACTATAGAATCCATCACATGCACAAATGTGCAGCTCAACACACACAGGACCCCGTGTCTCCACAGAGTGATGTGACCTGGGACAGGTGGTCATTTGTCATCCCTTAATAAGCATGATCACCTCTGGCCTGCGTCTGAGCTGAAAGGAAACCTACCCATGTGTCAGCATGGTGACCTCCGTGGGAAAGGCCAGCAGCGAGCTGCTGTGCTCAGTGTACCAGTTTCTGGCCCCAGGTTGGTTGAGCTGCATCAAGGCTGAACAAAGCCCATCCCTGGAGGAAACTGTTTTTATCATCACTAATTGGGCTGAGCCACGTGTGACAAGACTGTGGTTTCGCCTTTCAGGCCTGGGGAGCCTTGTTTCCTCCCTCCAGTCCTGGGGATTCACTTCTCAGCAGGTGCCCATCCTGTGGTCAGTGAGGGGGATCAGTTTTCAGATATGACTTGGAAATGATGAATGCATTTCCATCTTCCCAGAGGAGAGGTCTTTTTCCCAGCCACCAGCCATGCTCTCTGGATGGCACCATCCACCATCATTATTGTGTGAAAAGTCCTTGTCACATCTAGTGCTGTCAGTGCCCTGCAGGACCCTCAGAAGCTGTGGATGGTTAGGGAATTATCACCCATGAAATAAATAAGAAGAATATTTCACAAAATACCCACAGTCAGACATAAGCATGCACTCACAAGCACACATATACATGCATACCTGCGTGCATGCACACACATACACACAAATATGCACATACATACTCACACACATACATACACATACTCACACGCACACACCTTTTGAACCCTGTCCTAAATGTTTCCTGGATATTCTCTCATGTGATATTTGCAATTCTACCATTCCAAAAAAAAAAAAAATAACAATTCCATCAAGTTGGAGTCTAGTGTGCACAAAGCCCTGGGTTCAATCCCCAGCGATATGATGATGATTAATGGTAAAAATAATGTTATGGGTTGACTTATTGTCAAGTACTTCATATAAGGCTGCTACTGAATGTCAATGCCCAGTGTGGTCCTGTCTGTGCCACAGACAGTGATGCTGAGGAGCGGAGGCTGAGCCAGTCACTGGAGGCTGCACAAGTAACATGTGATGGTGGTGATATAACAACCTCGCTCTCAGAGACAGTCTTACCCTGTGCTTGCGGTACTTTCTACCTAGGTCCATAAAGCAAAGCAAATATGTCATGTATCATATAAAGAGACACATAGACAGATGATAGGTAGGTAGGTAGATAGATAGATAGATAGATAGATAGATAGTAGATCAATAGATAGATAGATAGATGATAGATCAATAGAGGATTGATAGATGGTAGGTAGGTAGGTAGATAGATAGATGATAGATTAATAGATAGATAGATAGATGATAGATCAATAGATAGATAGATAGATAGATGAATGCTAGATAGATAGATAGATAGATAGATAGATAGGTGATAGATCGATAGATGATTGATAGATGATAGGTAGGTAGATAGATAGATAGATAGATAGATAGATAGATAGATAGATGATAGATCAATAGATAGAGATAGATAGATAGATAGATAGATAGATAGATAGATAGATGATAGGTAGGTAGATAGGTAGACAGATAGATAGATAGATGATTGATAGAGAGATAGATAGATGATTGATAGAGAGATAGATGATTGATAGATGATACATAGATAGATGATAGATAGATAGATAGATAGATAGATAGATAGATAGATTGATGATTGATAGATGATAGATAGATGAATGCTAGATGATAGATACATTGATAGATGAGAGATGATAGATAGATAGATAGATAGACAGACAGACAATTGATAGATAGATGATTAATAGATGATAGATAGATTGATAGATGATAGATAGATAAGAGATAAAGATAGATAAATGATAGATATAGATGATAGATAATGATGATAGATACATAGACACATAGATAGGTGATAAATACAGATTGGAAGATATGGTGAACAGATAGTCAGTAGATACATGGCAAATGATCTGGTAGATGGTAAATGACAAAAATATAAAATATAAATACATAGATTAGAATCATGGTCAGATGATAGCTAGCTAACTAGATGATCAATAGACACATGGATTCCTAATAGATGACTAATTCCAGTGACAAGTACTTTGCCAGCTCCAGCTCCACGGTGATGAAGTTATTATTTGTTTCATAATAGTAGAATTGGACTATCCATATCTGTTCACTGACACAGCCATTAACTGTTCACTGAGCCCTTTTATGTGCTAGAAACTGTCACAGGCACCTTGGTGAGGGACTGCAAGACAGAATGACAAAGACTAATCCTTCTTTGGAATTCTAAAATTAGCATCGCTTAACCAACCCAAGAGTGAGACTTCAGCTTAGATGTTACTCCTTGGTAGGCAGAAGGGGCAGGAAGGGAGGTTGAGGCAGCACAGGAATGTGCTGCCACTGATTGGGCCCCCAGAGAGTGCAGAACTGTTTGAAACCAGTGAGGAGGACATCTGGAGCTAAGCAAGAGGCGCCTGAGGCTAACTCATCTTGTCCAAGAGGTCCCCAGAAACAGTGTTCCCACTTTCAACCCGCGTTGAAAAACAGACCGTTGTCTGATGTGTCTCATCCTCTGACACCCAAAGTAAAGACTTGCGGCCAGAAGGAAGGTGTTCACTGAGTGGTTCTGGCCGAAGAGAACCTGTGCAACTCATCTCCATGAGAAACAGTCAGACTCCACCTAGAGCGAGATGCCACAAGGCAAAGAGAGTTGAGGCCAGGAGATGAGAAGCTTTGCCCTTGACCCAATTAGTAACCTGTTGAGTTTGGTATTCAAATATCCCTAGGAATGACTCTAAACTTGTCTCAGATGCACAGGTACAGGAACACACAGTACAAGATAATTTCCCACAAGAAGACAAGCTCACTGGTTGTCACCATGACCCCTAGGAACCAAGCAGCGTTGGGGACCTGTCTTCAGGTACAGAGGAGAATCCGAGTGTTGAATCTGAGTCTGGTTGCTAGGGTTACCCAGACAGTATGATAGATAGCTGAGTCTCAAAACTAAGACCTCCAACTCCAGGCCCCTTTCTTTCCTTGGTATCTGAGAGTTCTGAATTCTTGCCCTATCCTATTTCAGGAAAGGACAGCTGGGTGGGGGGAAGAACAGCTGCCCTCAGCCTCATAAAAGATGAGGTTCTCGCCCCCTGCTGCTATGAAAGAAAGGGAACAGATTCTTTGGTTCTAACTGGAAATAAAGAAAATTAAGCTGAGATATTGTAGCACAAGGGAGAAACATTTTCCCAATTCCATTCTGGAAGGGGTTTAACCCATTCCACCATTTACTTCCAGTGACTGTATCTGTGGAACCAGGAGACATGTTTCTCTGTCTCCTCCCTTTCTTAATTTGTAAAATGGAAACAATATTGTCACTTTGTTCAAAGGTCCAATGTGAAAGGTCCTGACTGTGTTTATTTTGTACTTACAGTTGAACGCTGTGAGTGATTAACATTGAGTACTATAATTGTTACCATTCTAAATTACTTTTATCGTCTGTCAATGGTTGGGTGGGGTCTCTCTAGGCTGCCTATCTATCTCATCACCAGTTGGTTGAGTTCTTTCAATGTAAGCTATCTATCTCATCACTGGTTGGTTGGGGTATCTCTAGCCCAACTAACTATCTTATCACTGATTGGTTGGGATCTTTTTAGGCAGGTTAACTCATTGGTCCACATTCTACTTCCTTTTCAAAAACCCTCAGTGATTAGATACAAAACAGGCTCCCTCACATTCTTCATCCTTTTCCTTCATCAATGAAGCTTTACTTCATCTTTGAGGACAGGTCCATCACCCACCTAGCCAAGGACATCTACCAATTAAGAAGGTAGGTTGGTCTACCAAGGGCAGAACATAGGGAGCAGAAATATTCTGTTTGCTATTCCTGGTGAGGGGAAGATTTTGCCTTGTTAAGCTTTCTCTCTTCTGTCAAACTGGACCACATTCCTCCATCACCGTGACTCCTAGATATGTGTTGATGTTCTGGTCCTTAGCCTGTTAGTGCCTTTATGTTCTTGTCAGTGATTGAGCATTATCCTCAGAGGCAAAAAAGTGAGGTTGTGTGGTTTCTGTTTGTTGATTTTGTTGGTGTTTTGGGTTTGGGGGATGACCATGAGGGGATGGTATCAGTAATGCTGATGATGCTGGTGGTATTGGTGAAGTTGTGGTTGGCAGCTTCCAAGGTCCTGATGGCATTGGTGGTTACGTTAAGTGATTTATGATGTTGGCGAGTGTGCTGATGGTGAAGGTGATGGCGGTGATTGATAGTGGTGGTGAGTGTGGTAAGTGGTAGTAATGGTGGTGGTGGTGGTGATGGTGGTGATGGTGATCCTGGTGATGGTGATGGTAGTGATAATGATGGTTATGGTGGTGATGGTAGCTGTGGCGATGGTAAAGATGATGGTGGAACTGGTGATGGTGGTGGTAGCTGTGGTGATGGCGGTGATGACGATACTAGATTGCTGGGAGTTGTGTCAGTATTAAGGGAGCTATTTCTGGTGTTGGTGGCAGCATTGCTCTTGCTGGTGGTTTGTGGGCAGCAATGGTGGAGGCGGGGGTAGAAATGACGGAGAGATTTGGTGACAATGGTTTCTCCTCTCCTCTTCCCCACATATGGACTGTCCTGTCATACTGCATTGGGAGAACGAATACTGTAGCTCTAAAATGCCATCTTCAAACTCTTGAACCTACACTGACCTTTCAATACCTTTCACACATGCCCAGATCTTCTACATTTATCATATTACCAAAGAAGCAAACGCACAGGGCTGCGATGTGCCCAGATGCATTGTTATGCTTGAGAGTAAGTTTTGCGAGATTGTATTGTGATAGAGTGTTTTCTTGTGCTTCCAAAGGAAGTACATGCTGGGTCGTGTTGCACGAGAACACCTGCAGTGAGGCCTGATGGCCTCAGTTTCCCCATTGCTCCTTAGTCTTGCTGAGTATTGGTGCCTTCTCTCCATGTTTTATAAACTGTGGCTCAGGGAGAGACATGACTCCGGACATAATGGAAGGCAGGCATGTCTGATTCTGCGCTCCCTGCTGCCCTCCGTGGCACGTGAGGCCTCCTACTTCACACCCGGAAGGTCAGGTCTCTGTATGAACATCGTCTACTGGTTCTGATTGCCACGGCCCCCTTCTCACCATAGTACAGACTGAGCCCTCTCCCATCATGCCCTTGGTCCGTACTCCTGAAGTTCCCTACCAGCCAGCTCCTTACTCTATGGCTGTGCTATCCCATCTGCAGGATGAAGCTCTTTGGGGAGCACACTGGACCTGCTTTCAAATGCCTGATTTTCATCCTATCTCATCTTAGCCTCTCCTTGCTTTCCCCTCTTCCCCCACCACTCTCCATCATTTTCTCCAAACACCCATGTGGGAACAGGAATATACTTCTGTAATATATTTCCTTTCATTTTATCCTGAGGAGAACCATGGAAGGCTGGCCTCATTGTTTGTCAGATTGGGAAATGAGATGTCTGGAGGTCCAGGGGAGAAGTTAATTTGGAGCCCTGGGGTGCTACATGTCCCCTTTGTCTGGTAAAGGCCAGCAGAGTTGGGACCCTACTGACATTAGCTTGGCATACAGCTCTATGCAGACATCCACAGCCCCCTTTACTACTGCCTTGCTAAGTGGAGGAGATGTAGCTACAGATTGGCATCTATCATAAACTCTTCTGTTCTTTCCCACTCTCCAGAACAGTATGAGGATGGGATAAATCTCCAGGAGTAGCCTAACAGAGCATCTAGGAATCGGGACTGAGTGGTCATATGTCCTGAGTGAAGACAGGAAATCTAGATCCACACCCATGCTAAGGATCTCAGTCTGAATCTTGAGAGTAGAGAGACACCAGCCGAGGTTTCTAATGGATACAGCAAGGGTGATGCAATTCCATTGACATGCCCCTGTGTGAACATGGACTGATGGCTGATTAGAAATGGACATGCCACCTCTCTTCCTCTCTCCCCAAATCTCCCATAATCACCCACCCCCAACTGGTACATAAAGCACAGAGGTAGATGAGTTTGATTGTATTTCCTGGCCTTAGTAACATTTAAAGACCTGTCACAAGCCTAGGCTTGCTGAGCACAGAGAAGTCCCCTGTGAGAGAGAGATGTGGATCCAGGAGGCCACAAGTTGTTAGTGGCCTCCTTGTCACTCCAGAAGGAACATTGAAGGTGCAAAAGGAGAAGCTATGAGCCTACCGTGTCCTCCTCCGTTGAAGGCATACAGCATAGAGGGTTTCAAAAGATCCAATTAATGCTTGGTAACATAGGGAGATGTTCTGAGATGTCCACTGAAGGGTATATACTTTACTAATGTGTTCTGAGCTGCGAGAACACCCCAAGTAGGGGAGAATGGTATTGGGTGGTGCTGATGTGGTGGTGG
The DNA here is from genome assembly GCA_036184795.1 of Tokudaia tokunoshimensis. Lineage (NCBI taxonomy): Eukaryota > Metazoa > Chordata > Mammalia > Rodentia > Muridae > Tokudaia > Tokudaia tokunoshimensis. The sequence goes on along the minus strand of BTHU01000006.1, from coordinate 9,268,739 downwards.
AGAGGGATAGGGAACAAGAATGTCAGAACCAATAACAATTCCCAAAGATGTTTAAAGACGAACATGGGGTGGCACATGCTTGTGCTCCTGGTACGTGGAGGTTGAGGCAGGTGGGTCAGAAAGAAGTTCAAGGCTAGATAAACTGATTCAAAACAAACAAAGCAAAAAAAAAAAAAAGGTGAGAATACCAGAAAAATAAGAGCAATCTGAACTTTGAAAATCCTCCTGTGATATTCCATGTGTTACACAGATGGATGGATGGGAAGTGGTGGGTGGATGGATGGATGGATGTGTGGGTAGCTGGCTAGCTGGCATATATGAATGGGTGGGTGGATAGATGGGGTGGGGGTAGATGAATGGATCTATGGATGGGTGGGTAAGTGGGTGGATGGATGGGGTGGGATAGATGAGTGGATCTATGAATGGGCAGGTAAGTGGGTGGATGGATGGATGGATGGACGAGGTGGGGGTGGATGAATGGATACATGGATGGGTAAGTAGATGGACAAGTGAGTGAGTGGATGTGTAGTGAATGAATTGGCAGGTGGGTAGATGAATAGATATGGTGGTGTGGATGAATAGATCAATGGATGTGTAGTTGGATGACTGGGTAAGTGGTTGGGTAGGTAAATAAAGAGATGTGGTGGGGGTTGATGAATGGACTGATGGATGTGTGGGTGAATGTATGGGTAGGTGATGGATGGTTGGATGGATGGATAGATGAATGGTAGGTTGGTAGATGGATGGGTAGGTGATAGATGGATGGATGGATGAATGGATGAATGGATGAATGGTAGATGGATGAATAGGTATAAGAACTATTTTACACTAGACAGTGACAGGCTATGCTCAACATTTTAAGAAAAACTAATCCCAATCATCATCCCTGCAAGGAAACTCTCCGGCCTCAACTCTTCCGAAGAAAGCACTCATTGAAGTGCTAGGGGAGTTGTCAGAGAACTCAATAGGCAGGAGAAGCAGCTGCATGCCGAATATCTGCACCTTTGGACATGAAACACCTGCGCTTTTGAGGAAAGGCGGGATTCTAGGCTCATAATCAGAATTCGCAGGGGAGCTACCAAGACTTCCAGCCTCTCTTGATTTGTGGCCACTGGGTACCATGTTCCCACAGCAACAGGAGAAATAGAGAAGCCAAACCCAGCACATTCATCTAACACATTGTTAGAATAGACGGCATCACCACTGAGCTTGGCCACCTAAGTGCTGTGTGTCTTTGAGGGAATCTCAATAGAGATTCGATACAGAAAATGCAAAGTGTTTTCCTGGTTAGATCATGAACAGAATCAAACCAGCTAATCTGTGGAAAGAACATGGTTTTGGGGAAAGTAGACAAATTAATAATAAGCATAGGAGCCCCCACATTGGGTGATTTTTCCCATGAGTCAGTTTCCCTACCTGCCCAATGGGCGCTTATGGTAGGTACATCCATGACACAGCCATGAGGAGACCTCACTTTGAGCCAACAATGGCACTCAGTAGGAAGTGACAGCTGCTGCTCTCACAATACTGAGCCAGGTGAGGTGACCTGAGAGATGAGAGGGCTCCTCCTGCAGGGCTCTCAATGACAAATGCACGGAGATCCAAACAGAGACAGGGTTAGCTTGCAAAGCTACTGCGACAATGATAGTCTTCCAGGGACCCAGAACCCACTATAACTCAGAAGGCAAGGGGAGGGAGAGGAAGAAGGGAAGAGGGAAAGGGGGAGGGGGAAGGAAAAAGGAAAGGGGGAGAAGGAGGGGAAGGGGGAGGGGGGAGGGAGCAAGCAGGAAGGGCCTGGAGTTCATGGGTGCCACTCAAAAAAACTACAGGAAGATGATTAGGGCCCGAAGGCTCCGAGCATGAACAAACACAATCTTTGTGACAAGCTTTGTTGAGTAACCAGGGCAAGCTCTATGTGAGTCTATCTCCCTCTCTTATGTTCCACCCATGGAAGGGAATGAGGAGGAAGATTTGCCTCTAGAGCCATGAGTCTCAGAGGGGAAAGCATGAAACTTCAGAGGGCATCTTGTGCATTTGTCTGCACAAGGCAGATTCCTCGGATCCAAATCTTTTCAGCAGTTCAGTGGCCAGGTGCTGGCAGTGAACCGAACTGGAAATGTCACCCTGGAGATGAATGAGGTCAGGCTGGCTCATGAGTCCTGGAGGAATCAGAGCTGAAGAGACTCAGCGTGGGGTGAGAGGCAGTTGAGGACAGGGAGAGCTGGGATCAAGGAGGGCAGATCGCAGAAGCCCTGACCCAAGAGTTTGAGTTCTTAGTTCCTATTTGATAGTCATGTGCTCTGTGGCCTTGGGTAAATCACTTCCCTCTCTGGGCTTTGGCATATGTGTTTGGAAACAAAACAACACACACACACACACACACACACACACAAGCAAAAAAAGAAGAGGGAAGTACCTGACTATACTGAGGCCCTCTCGGTGCTGAGAAAGTTTGGGTAATCTCCAAAACTGGCCCATGACATCAAGTTGACATTTGGAGAGTTCATGCCATCCTCCCACAGAGATAGCCATTTGTATTCATTTGCATCACCGCCACGTCTGTCTCTCACGGGATGCAGAGTGGACTGTTTCATGGTACTCTTGCCTCATGCTCAGGTGTAAAGAAGAGACTAGGATCTCTCCAGTGAAGATGGAGGTGGTCCAGTCATTCTTGAGGAAGAGGGGTGTGGCTGGGAAGGAGTGCCTGTGAGGTGTTATCTTCTGGACAGGACGTGTGGCATTGCACTCAGGAACTCAAAGCAGCTGTGGTGACCTGTATAAGATCAAGTCAGTTAAGATTCCAGCAGGGATGATGGAGAAGCTCATGAGGCCTCAACCCTGGCTGAGGAGCTACTGGCAGTTGATGGATGCTGGGGGAGGAGAGGTGCTTTCTTCTGAGGGGAGTGGTCACTGCTAGATTACCTGTGCTCTAGTGGGTGACGCCACACCCTTATGCAGATGGGCAGCATCGAGTGGAATAAGTGGTTTGTGAAGAAGGAAGAGTAGTAGAGGGGGATGAGGAGGGGAAGGGGAGTGCAGAGGAGGGAGGAGGAGAAGAGTGGAGGGGGAAGGAGGAGGAGGAGGCAGGAGGAGAAAGGGAAGAAGGGAGATGCAGCTAGAGGAAGGAAGAGGGGGAGGAGAGGGAGGAGGAAGAGGAGGGGGAGAAGGAGAGGGAGGAGTGGAAGGAGGAGGGGAAGGGGAGGAGGGGAGGGGAGGGGAAGAGGGGGAGGAGAGGGGGAAGTAGAAAGGAGGAAAGGAAGGGGGAAAGGGAGGGAGGAGGAGGAAGGGGAGGAGGAAGGAGGGGAAGGAAGAGGAAAAGAAAGGAGGGAGGAGAAAGGGGAGGAGGGAGATGCAGGAAGAGGGAGGAGGGGGAGGAGGAGGGGAGAAGGAGAGGGAGGAGGAGGGGAGAAGGAGAGGGAGGAGGAGGGGAAAGGAAGGGAGGAGGAGGAGGGAGGGAAGGAGGAAGGAGGAAGAAGGGGGAGGAGGAGGAAGAGGGTGTTGGAGGAGAGTCCAGGGGAAGGTGAAGGAAAGTAGTGACAGGTGGATATGACTAAATACATTGTATATATGCATGAATTTCTCAAAGTACAAATAAAATACTGTATTTTAAAACCTACACATACCAGCCTGCTTCTCTGTTGCTATGATAAAACACTGGCCTAAGGCACCGTAAGGTGGAAAGGGTTAACTTAGCTTACAGGTCCATAATTAGCTTAATTATCATGGTCCATAATTAAGTAAAGGCAGGAACTAAAGCAGGAACCTAGAGGCAGGCTCTGAAGTAGAGGCCATGGAGGAAGAGTGCTCACTGACTCGCTGCCCCTGGCTTGGTCAGCCTGTTTTCATATGCCATTCAGGAGCACCAGCCCCAGGGTGACACCACCCACAGTGGGCTGGGTTCTCTCACGTACACCATCAATTAAGAAAATGCCCTACAGATTTGCCCACAGATCAACCTGTTAAAGGCAACTTCTCAATCTGAGTTCCCTCTTCTCAGGTGACTCGTGTTGAGTTGATAAAACCCAGTCAGCACACCACAAGGAAATTCAATTAATTGATTTTTAAAACAAAGAATATTAACAATGGAACGGAGGAGGAAGTACTGTGCTGAGTACCCGAATGAAATTACTTAAGTGGCTGCCATTTGTCCCCAAAGTCTCCAGCTACCTGTCACCTATGTAAGTACTGCCTTTCATCCACCCAGGAATACAGCCACCCCTCCCTCCTGGCTCTTATGCATACATAAGCCTGCTCTACCCCAAGCTAGGTGTGGCGGTGACTCAAACTTGTAATCCCAACACTTAGAAGGATGAGATAGGAAGTTTGCAAGTTCTAAACCAGCCTGGGAAACAGAGAAAGACCCTGCATCCAATCAACAATAAGAAGCACATTATACACATGTGCATGCTTTGTCTCCACTTAAAACTACATACAAGTGTCTACTCCATCCATGTATCAATTTGTTCAGTCCTTACCCATTGAAACACATACACGCACACAGACACAAATACACACTTACACATATACACAGTCACACACATATACACACACGCACAAACACACACACACATATATATATACATATACACATACTCATACACACACATATATATATGTACACACAAATACACACATACACATATTCACGCACATACACATATATATACACATACACACATATGCACACACATACACATGTACACACACATACACACATATATACACACACATACATATGCATACACATATGTACACACAAATATACACATACACATATTTACACACATACACATATATACACACATACACACATGCACACACATATGTACACACACATACACACACATGTTATGCATGCATTGTGAACTTATACATACAAAAAATAAATAAGCAAATAACACATTTTAAACACATGTAACACATTTTAAAAGGAAGATTATCAGAAGCCCCAGGGGACATCTAAAGACCCCATGCCTTGATAGAAACAGTGTATTCTAAGTCACAGGCCATTTCTCTTGTAAAGAACTGGGGCTAACTAACACCCTATTGGAGGTAAAATCCTGGTTCACAGGAAGATGTACATAACCATCCTTGGCACCTATGCCTAGGTTGCATTGCCTTACACGAATCAGAGATTGCATAGTGTGGTTAAGTCAAGGACCCTCAGGCGGGAAATCATTCTCAACCAGCCAAATGGATTCAACAGCATCACAGATCCTTAAAGGAGGGAAGGACAGCACCCAATGTGTTGGCACACACTTTTAATCCCAGCCCTTAGGAGGCAAAGACAGACAGATGTCTGTGAGTTCAAGGCCAGCCTGGTCTATAGAGTGAGTTCAAGGACAGCCGTGGTTACCCAGAGAAACCTTGATTCAAAAAGTGGGTGCAGGGGACAGGGTTGGAGCCAGAGGAGCAGAGTAGGGCAGGCCCAGGTACCAAGAAGTATAGGCAACTTTATCCCGGCTCGGCCAATTCCTAGTCACGCCCCTAGAAATACTCACCTGTGTGCTTGTCACTTTCTAGCTATAGAGAGGCATGGAGATGAGCCTGTCTCCCAAGGACCCAAGGATGGATTGGGCCGTGGTGTTATAATGAGTACTTGTAGCTGAGCCTGTCTCGAAACACAATCCCTATCTGAATTTGAGGCACCCAAGAAGGCAGAGAACACTACAGGAGTGGGTCCAAGGGCATCCAGGCACCACGAATTAGACTTGTCTTTGTTAAGGCCACCTGCATAGGCTTTTGTCATGCTGTCAGTCATGCAGGTGTCATGGCCTTGGGGTCTCTTGCTTTGTGCCTCTCCATCTCTGATCATGTGAGCATTCAGGAGACACAGAAAGCACATCTCACTCTGCAGCTGAAAGATTCTCACAATCACTCCTAGTCCCACCAAAATGCACTCACGTACACACACACACACACACACACACACACACACACACACACACACACAGCCTGAACTCTCTGCTATTCACATTGGAGACAGCCCAGCAACACTGAGCGATTGCTTCCCAAGTCCTATTTATGGAGGTTTTGTTCGCACAGAGTCGGATATTGTTGTTTCTCAGAGAGTCTATTTAAAAAACAGAATAATGCCTTGCCGGGTCAGGCCAGGAACAATGAAGATAAACGCATGTTCTTGACGACGATGCTTTTCCCCAAATCAGAAACGACAATGAAGGAAGGCTATTGTGCGGAATCTGCTTTTTCCATCCCTTTATTTATTAAGAAACACAAAGCAATCTTGTCAGAGATCCTAAATATTTGAATCCCGTACCCTGTGACTGCTCCCTGGAGTCCTGCGGCTGGCTCTCCGCAGCAGAGCTTTCAAAACTCAGGCCTGACTCCCAGTTCCATTTTGCCTGCATCCTGTCTTCCTTGGGCCAGGTCAAAAAAAAAAAAAGGGATCTGTTCTCACCTGCTTGTGACAGGGGTTTGATGGTCTCTCTGCCTCAGATTCCAACATTAAAAAGCAGAATAATTATTTTCATCTTCATTTATTTTCTTATTCACTCACTCAGAAAAGTTCGAGAGGCCAGGCAGTGGTAGCACACACGTTTCATCCCAGCACTTGGGAGGCAAGAGGCAGGCGGATTTCTGAGTTCGAGGCCTGCCTGATCTACAGAGTGAGTTCCAGGACAGCCAGTGCTACACAGACAAACCCTGTCTCGAAAATAAATAAATAAATAAATAAATAAATAAATAAATAAATATATATCAAAAACAAAACAAACAAAAAACCAAAAAGGTTCAAGAGCTAATTTCAAGGGCAGGCTATAAAGATAGTGTTCACAGCCAGCAGTAACCTCAGCAACTAGCAGGCTGAGGCAGGAGGATGGACAGCTTCCAGCCAGCCTGGGCTGAATATGGAGACTGTGTTTCAAAATAAAAGCAGGACTGGAGAGGTGGCTCAGTGGTTAAGAGCACTGACTGTTCTTCCAGATGGTCTTGAGTTCGATTCCCAGCAACCACATGGTGGCTCACAACCATCTGTAATGGGATCTGATACCCTCTTCTGGTATGTTTGAATTCTGGTATGTCTGAAGACAGATACAGTGTACCCATATATTGGTGGGTTATTTCTCCACAGCAGGTGAAATAAACCAGTTTAAACCTGATACATATATTTGGTTTTGTTTTGTTTTGTTTTTTTTGAGATAGGGTTTCTCTGTGTAGCCCTGGCTGTCCTGGAACTCGCTCTGTAGACCAGGCTGGCCTTGAACTCAGAAATTCACCTGCCTCTGCCTCCCAAGTGCTGGGATTAAAGGCATGCGCCACCACTGCCTGGCTCAGATTAGATTATATTAAAGGCTTGTTTATCAGGAAGCTGCTCTAGGGTGGGCAAGTTCACTGGCCCCAAGGATAAAAGTCAGGGAAGTCCCCATGGGGAAAAAGAGGGAAGGGGAAGGAGAAAAAAAGGGGTGAAGTCGGAAAAAGTGAAGAGGAGAAGAAGAGAAGAAGAGAGGGAGAGACCAAAATGTCTGGATTGTATAGGGAAGAGCCTCTGGGGGAGGGGCAGCCCAGGTATTCCAGGTAGTGACTGAGGGATGCTGGGAGAACCTGGAGGCCAGGTCTGCTTTGATATGTAAAACATGCACCTCAGTCCCTTGTCCCGGGTTCAAAACCAAACAGATTCTTCCCCAGCCCTACTGCAAGAGTTCCCAGTTGGCTCTGTGAGATGACTGAATCCCGCTCAGCACCCCCACCTGCCGCACAGATGATCACAAGCCTGGGGAGCCGCTGGCACCAAGGCTGAGACATCTCAGCAGAGGGAAGGAGCCCCAAATCCGACACGTCCCTCCCTGGTGCCGCCATTGTTCTCAGCTGGGCGGGGTGATCCCCAGAGTGTGCTCTGAGCTCAGAGCAGAAGATTGAGTCGGAGGTGGGACTCACTTGGCCCTCCACCCACTCAGAGTAGGGACAGTCCTTGCCCTTCCCTGGGATCTTGGGTGAAGGTTTTCATGGGGACTGGGGGAAGGGTGGGGCGAGAGCCTGGCTTTCCAGAATAAAGTCAAAGATAAGAGATGAAGACTCACAGGCTTCTCTCTCCCCAGAGTCCAGCTGCCTTAATCCAGGGCTCCCCTGGGTAGCTAGGGGCTGGTAGGCTGGGGGAGGCGGGGCAGAATGTCGTGATTCCAAAAGCAAATCGAATCTCCAGCAGCAGAGAGCAACTACAGGGCACCCTTCTATCCAAAGTAATCACCGCCCTTCCTTCTAATCAGGCTAGAACAACACAAGAACACGTGGGTAACCAAATGGAAAGTTGGAGTGGGGAGCAGGTTCAGTGACATACCCAGCCAGCAGGAGACAGACGGGGACAAAAAGGACTTCCCATTGAGGCTCGGGGTATTATTATATTCATCCATTATTCGCTCAACAAACACTTTCTAAAATGTGCATGTATGTGCGCATGCAAAGGAGGGTGTAAATCAGCTTCCATGCACATAGCATACCTGTAGATGTCAGAGGACAACTCGGGGGCAGGTCTAACCTTCCACCTGTTGAGGCGGGATCTTTGTTCTTTTTGTTGGTACTCCAGGCTAGGGAACCTTCTGGATTCCATATATAATGACCGGAGATGCAGAGTGCACAGGCAGGGGCATGAAGGAACAGGAGGATACAGCTACTGAACCCAGAGTGTTCACAGAGACCTTCCTGGAGGAAGAGGAAGCCACACCAATTCCTCAGTCTTGGTTCTGTTGCCAAAGTGGAAGAAGCTGGGTATTGTACAGTTACTGAGCAGCCTCCCTGGGCTCCGTCCATCTATGCCTGCAAGATTGCCCACTGCCACAAGATCTCCGACATCAGGGGACCTCTCTCTTTGTTCTTGTCTTAGTCAGGGTTTCTATTCCTGCACAAACATCATGACCAAGAAGCAAGTTGGTGAGGAAAGGGTTTATTCAGCTTACACTTCCACATTGCTGTTCATCACCAAAGGAAGTCAGGACTGGAACTCAAGGTCAGAAAGCAGGAGCTGATGCAGAAGCCATGGAGGGATGTTTCTTACTGGCTTGCTTCCCCTGGCTTGCTCAGCTTGCTTTCTTATAGAACCCAAGACTACCAGCCCAGGGATGATACCATCTGTTGTGACCATCAAGAGGCTTCAGAAAGACCACACCAGACCAAACAGTTCCATGTGAAGTTTATTGAGAGAGGAAAGGACAAGGTGGTGGCAGAAAGAGAAGGGGGGGAGAGAGATGAGAGGGACCTTTTTTTATATATGGATAGTGACATAGTCACAGGTAAAGGTGGGAGGTGAGCCAAGTGGATTCTGGGAATATGGTGACTGTTGCCTTGGCAACAGGTGCAGGTCATGTTGTCACCTATGTGATGTCACAGGTTTCAGAGGTCCTGATACCAACACCACCCACAAGGAGCCCTCCCCCCTTGATCACTAATTGAGAAAATGCCTTATAGCTGGATCTCATGGAGGCACTTCCTTTCTCTGTGATAACTCCAGCCTGTGTCAAGTTGACACACAGAACCAGCCAGTACAGTTCCCTTTCCCCTTTGGCTTGTGATCCTGATCTCTACTCTTGCCCAAGGTCAGAGACCATGGAGTATCTCTAGTCAAGTCTCCAACAGGTAACTTAGACTCTGACACATTAAGCGGGAGGTGGGATCTGCTTGGCCCTGTCCACGCTCAGAACCAAGTTGGTCCTGGTACTGCTCAAGACTGTTTTCTCTCCGTAGCATCTTGGATTAAGGTTTGCACGCCAGAAGATAGCCATGGTGACATTCTGCAGTGCCCTGTCTTTTGAATCAGAGCATCCCACTGTCCTAAATAGCACCAAGTAGCAAGCCCGGCTAACCAGTGATCCCTAGGGATCTACCTCGTCTCTGACTCTCAAAACTCCTGGGCTTCCAAGCACCACATACCCAGCCTTTGTCTGTGGATCCTGGAGTCCAGACTCAAATCCTCATGCTCGCAGGCCAAAGCACCTGCCTTGCTTGCTGGGTCATCTCCACAGCCACAGTTACACTGCTTTATAGGTGAGAAAGCAGAGGTGGACACAAGGTCCAGTCCCTGTGTAGAGCCAGCAGGTTTCCAAGGGTGTCATAGACATGGCTGCCTCTCTGTCCACAATGGATTTAGCTCTTGTCCCTGACCCATGCCCACAGGCAGGGACCTTCAAGTCATTCCTTTGGGAAATCAGCTGGGAGCTATTTGGGCTGTGTATGGTTAGTGACTTCAATGGAGACTAAAAAAAAAAAAACCAAGAGCATCAAAGGGGTATAAATCTGCCCGATGAGTGTGGATTACAGAGCTCTCGGCATCCCAGTGCTACACCTGTAATTATAGCCGCAGTGAAGGCTGAAGATGAGCTATGGCTGATGGAGGATAAAGATGAATCCCACCTGTCACTGTGTGGGCCATGGCTTTTCACTGCGGTTTAAGGCCATGCCTTAGGGCTCACAAGCAAGCAAAACGCCCTACCTCACCTCATCACCGTCAACCCGGTTTGGAAAGGCATCCTTCCTATTCAAAGACAGCTGTTTGCCTGGACTGTGAAGCCAAACAAGGCCCGGCTACCCCGCCGCAGTTTATTGCAGGATTAAGGAGAGATGCCCTCCCTACCTCAAGACCCAGATGAGGGTTCAGAGGAAGGAGCAAAGTCCGCAGAGCAGCGAAGATTTGCTCCCCTTCTCTGGTGACATCTGTACTCCGCAGACCCAGAGAACCTGACCCAGTAAGATGGGAGGAAATTCTTCATATGCTCTACAGCCTAGGGTGAGGCAGGTCTCACCTTCAATCCTAGTCTCCTTAGAAACACTAAGTCATCTGGGACACTGGGTACCTGACTGCAGGCATATACATTTTTTTTTTTCTGGAGTGGGCCAGACAAGAGAAATGTCTTAACTCTTTGGAGCAGAAGGTCATTGTTTCAATATTCTCACTCCACCTTTTGTGCACCCCCCCCCCCAAGCACCTAGAGGGGGCATATGAATGAATGAATGAGTGTGTGACTGTGTGCCACGAAGACAGGCTGGAGTCCAGAGTCAGCCACTGGTCTTAGTCGGTCTAGCACTGCTCTGCTGAGCAGGGAGAGGCTCAGACTCCACATCTGCATTTCCTGGAATTCCACTTCTGCTCAAACTATCTCCCTGTGACCTAAGGGCTCAGGGACGGCTGAAGACACTGGGCGACTTTCTAGAAGAGTCCAGAATTGGGTGGGACTGAGGGATCTATCTGCTCACTGCTGCCGTATCTTTAAGCATCTAGGAAGTGTCCAGGGCACAGTTGTGCTTCACAAATAATCTACCCAGTATCTGTTTGTTTGTTTGTTTGTGTGTTCGTTTGTTCTTGTGACAGAATCTCAGGTAGTGCTGACTGGCCTCTAGTACACTACGCAGCTAAGGACAATCTTGAACTTCTGACCATCAGGGCTGAGATTGAAGTATAAGAGTGTGCCCGCCGACAGCCCTGCCAGGTTTTAAGCAATGCTGGGGTGGAACCCATAGTTCCCTGCATGCTAGGGAACTGCCCCACCCTCCCCAGCCCATGGGCTTCTGGTTCCAACCCCCAATGTCCTGGGTCTTCATGCAGCTGTGGTTTTGCTTGTCTGTCCTGGAGAGTCCCAGGGACTCTGAACACAGCCCATCTGGGAACTCTCACGTGCGGTCACTCTGACAACTAGGATTATCCCGCCTTCTTGGCCCCTCAGTCACCCGGGGTGGGGGTGGGGGGTCATCACTAGTCAGAGTTGCATTCTGGGAAGGAGAGGATGCTTCCACCGACATTTGCATATGACTCATTCTGGAAGGTTCTGTCTGTACTTCCCAATTCAAAGCAGGTTAGATACGCCTAGTCATGGGGAATCCTGCTTTTCACCATTCCTTCTTTTTCCAAAACAGTTTTTGACACGCATACTGTGATCTTACTTTTTTTTTTTTTTTTTTAGGGTCACGAAAAACTTGTTTCTACAATATTTGACCGAGCTTCTCCAAATTCAGAATAAGCAGCTGGTGAGATAGCTCAGAGGGTAAAGGCACTTGTGGCCAAACCTGACGGCCTGAGTTCAATTTCTCAGACCCATATAATAGAAGAGTTCACTCCTGTGAACTGTTCTCTGACTGACACACATATATACCGAGGTACATACACATACATACACATACACACACACACACACTCACCTTCACAGCAGTACTCTGGGCAATGGGTTGGAAATGGTGTGTGAGACCCTTGTTTTGAGGACATGGACATACCCCTCAGGTTAGTTCCCTGCAGACAGAACTGGACCAGGCCTGGATGACAGTCTGTCTCTCCCAGTCACGTGACAGCTCTTCCCAGTGAGGGCTGTAAGAAAAAGCCAGGTACGGTAGGTAGGACGCGCCCTCAATCCCACAACCCCTGTCTAGGGAGAAGGGCTGTGTGTTTGAGGCTAGCCTAGGCTCCATGGTGATCTCTTGCCCAGGAAACCCTGACTCCAAAGAGACAGAAGGGAAAAAGGAAGGGAGGGAGGGAGAGAGGGAAGGAGGGAGAGGGAGGCTTGACCTCCCAAGTCTCCCTCTCCCCCATCTCTCTCTCTCTCTCTCTCTCTCTCTCTCTCTCTCTCTCTCACACACACACACACACACACACACACACACACATTATCATATACCCCAGGCTAGCCTCAAACTTTCTATGTAACCAAGGATAGCCTTAAACTTTTGGTTTTTTGTACTAGGACTACCTGATGTCTGCATGTGGTGCTGAGCATGGCAACCAGGGCTTCGGGCACGCTGGGTAAGCCCTCCACCAACAGAGATCCAGCCACAACTACATTTGTCAGACGAAGTCCTGGGCACCCTCCGGCCTGAGGCGGCCCCCTCTCGGTAACACGCGAGTCTCTTTCCGAAGGCCTCTTTCCCTCCAGCTTCCTGCTCTTCATCCTCCTGGTTGCCTGCTCCAAGCAGCCTCCAACTCCAGCAAACCCAGGCTGCTTAATTACACTAATTGCCACCCCAGGCTGTGAGTTTTGAGTTAATGCTCTCCGAGGTGATTCATGTGGTGAGCGACACACCTGGGATTTCACCACGATTCACCTTCTAATCCTAAACTCACTTAAGATACCAACTGTGTCCACACACCCCCAGAGCTGGCTGACTGAGAGGACGGAGGCCCCGGGGACCTCCCACGGTGTCCCCACATCCCTGTCTCCACCTCCGACTTTCTCTCTGTCAGTGCTCCTTGAGCAATTTTCATACGCCCTTCCTTAAAGCAGGCAGGGCTGTACTTGCTGACAAGTGTCATCAGGTCCCACAATGGGATTACAGGCTCTGAGGCACTGGGGAGGAAGGAGGGAGATGTAGCGCGCGCGCGCGCGCGCACACACACACACACACCCTTGTGGCCGGTGCTTTCATTTGCATCTCTGGCAGAAGTTTCTGATCTAGTGTTACCTGCATGGATGGCGTTGCTCTCAGCCCAGACACCTTCCACGGGCTCCTGCTGGCTACAGCTGACAAGACTCTATACCCACTAAGTCCATTTGATTCGCCGTGTCCTGCTCTGATGTTGCATTAAAACAAGCCCCAAGTTTAGCCGGGCAACCACTGTGTTTCTTCTCACCTCCCCCCTTGACCCTCCCCCCTGTCCCATGACCTTACGATCCAGGCTTGGAAATCACAAAGCTTCATCTCACCCCCACTTTACCCCATTATCTCCGTGTGCCCTCCGGCATCACTTGAGTGACCCGATTCTCCTGGCCCGGCCAGCCGAGCTCATCCAGGACACCCTCTCTTCAGCTCAGCCTCTTCCTTATGCAGATAGCTGTTTGAGCCAGGGATCTTTCTCTAAGCCTTGGAGTCTAAGGTGTAATGTCCCCAGCCTTGCTAGTTGGTTGATAGCATTTAGAATTTGATTTCTCTCATGGCCACAGGTCATCTCTCGAGGACCTGGGTCAAGCATCCCCAACAACAATGTCTTCAGGGCTTTCAATATCCTTGAGCAACAACTCACCTTCTATGGAAAAGAAGCTGGAAGGATGGAGGTCACGAGCTCACTCTGCCAGTAGGAAACTCAGACAAGGCAAGGTATGCTAGCATAGGTTTGTATTATTAGCTCTTGGGAGGCAGAGGCAGGAAGATCTTGAGTTTAAGACCAGCCCAGGCTACATGATTAGATTGGACCAATTAGCTCTATCAACTTGACATAACTAGAATCACCCAGGAGGAGAGTCTCTGTCTCTATGAGGGACCACTTATTTTAGGTTGGCCTTTGGGGAATATCTTTGTGGGCGCTTGTCTTCATTGATGTGCAGAGACCCAGTCCACTGTGGGCAGCGCTATTCCCTAGGCAAGGAGTGCTGGACTGTGCACGAGTGGAACTAATAACTATGCTTCAGCTCAACCAGGTTGTAGGATGTTACTATGACAACATTGGGAAGCAATCACACATCTGTTTACACCAGCTGCCATACCAACATTCATATTATTTGGTATTTAATGGCCACTTTCCATGAAGAGCGTCCATTACACAGGTCAATGGTCCTCAACCTGTGTGTCACAACCCTTTTTCAAGGTCACGCTACCCTTTCAGGGGGATCACCTAAGAAAACACAGCTATTTATAGTCATTATTATTATTATTAGTAGTAGTAGTAGTAGTAGTAGTAGTAGTAGTAGTAGTAGTAGTATTTTGGCTTTTTCGAGACAGGGTTTCTCTGTATAGCCCTGGCTGTCCTGGAACTCACTCTGTAGACCAGGCTGGCCTCGAACTCAGAAATTCACCTGCCTCTGCCTCCCAAATGCTGGGATTAAAGGCGTGCTCCACCACTGCCCGGCTATAGTCTTACTCATAACAATGGCAAAATTACAGTTATGAAGTAGCAACAAAAATAATTTTGTTGGGGGCTCACAGCAGCACGAGGAACTGCATTAAAGGGTCATGGCATTAGGAAGGTGAGAACCACTACCAGAGAGCCACATTCCCATTTCTGCCTAGATACAAGCATGGTTGAGCACATAGTAGCCCGTCCCCCAATCAGCTTTTGCTTACCTGCATGTATGGGAGCCCCCCCCCCCACTTAGCTGAGCATCATTAAATCCCGATAACCCCCTATGCAGGCCCCAAGACCACACAGTCATGGCTTGAGTCCGGGTTTTGCTGGATTCTCAATCACTGGGACACCTGGCAAGGATCCTGTGAATTTAGAAGGTCCTTAATCCCCCCTGCTAGTGGGACACCCTGAAGCTCATTAGAGACCTGTCCCCGGGCAATTAACTAATGGATGGTTGAGAGCAATCAGAGGCTTCCATCAGAGTAGGGAAGCCAAGCTTCGTCTGCATATCTGAAAACAAAGCTTATCTTCAATGGATAGTCCTCAAAACCAGGAAAATAAGCCCAAAGGCTCCAAGGACTGAATCAAACTCCTAGCCTCAAATTGCAGCCTGCACAGACTCTCCCTACAGCCTCCTGGCATCCTTGGGGTAAGACAACTTCGCTGCTAACCTTTCTCCTAAATTGCCCATCCAAGAGAGACCATTATTCTAATGAAATACCTCAGCCTGCGTGTTCTTGGGTTCAGCTAAAAGTCTTTCCTCCTGAAGGGTCTGCTCCAGCTCTGCCTTAATTTGGGGGACTTCCTTCTGGCTGTCTGGAGAGAATGCCGACGAGTTCGATTTCATTTGTGTTATTTTCTAGTGTGGCTCAACATGCCCTGGCTTAATGATGATACAAACCAGAAAGGATGGAACTAGCCCTCAAGAAAGGACCCGGGGAAGGGTTGGGAGGAGATGGGGGAAGACTCAGCATCCTTCTGCCCCAGGAAGGACACTTGGAGCTGGAAGGAAAAGCTCAGACCCAGAGGGTGGCAGCCTCCATCTGAACTGAGAGCTGTAAGGGTCCGCTGTGGGACACTCTCTCAGGAGGAGCTGGTTTTCAAAGAAGGGATCTAGAACAGTGCAGACTTCTGACCCTGAGAGCACCTGTTCCAGGGAGGCTGCATAGGGAGAAGCCGGGTGAATACCAGAGGAATTAAGTACAACCATGTCACTTATCCTGAGGTTCCTTCCTGCTTTACAGAAGGTCTGTCTGCCCTCTCGGCCAACATCCGGGCTCCATCCCCGGGGTCTCCAGATGGGCCTTTCCAGGGCTCAGTCTGGCCTGAGAAAGTGCTTACTTCAGTCCTCCCAGTGCCTGAAGGTTTTATATTGGTTTTTTTTTTCTGCTGAGTAGTGGGGCCAAATAAAATGGGAAGTTTTAGCTGAAACTGGCCAACGCATCTGTCCCAGCATGTCCGGTAACTTATGTCTTAGCAGTGACGAAATACCTGACCAAAGTCACTTAAGGAAGGAGCGGTTTATTGTGGCTCTGGTTTGAAGGCGAGATCCTTCATAGCAGGGAAGGCTCGGGAAGGTGGGGGTGGGGGCAGGGGTGGGGCAGGATCTGGAGACAGATGGTCACATTGTGCCTGTAGACCCGGAAACAGAGAGCTCAGCTGGGGTAGCCTGGGACACCACCAAGCCCATTTCCAGGGGCTAGCCTCCATTAGGATGAGTTGGCCCATTTTGTTTAGTTTAACCTTCTGTGTTTCTAGTGTGATTCCAGGTCCTATTGGGACAGGGGGGCGGGGGGAGAGGGCGGGGCCCTTTCCATACGGTGGCCATTGCTGGCAGATGAGGAACCACTTTGTCCTTGTCACTGGCTGTTCTGTGCCCCTGCATCTGAGCAGCAGTGTGATTTGAAGATACATCACACACATGTGCATGTGCACACACACACAAACATACATGCACAAACACATGCACACATAGACATACATATATACACACAGAGCATACACACACACTTTGCAACAGGCCATACAGCCCTCCTACTTATTTTATAGAAACAGATCAAAGGTCTACACCTCCACAAAGATATCTAGGTTCCTCTTAGAATAACGTCCCCCTGCCCTTCCTGCAGGTGTGTGCACCATTTGTTTAACTAATTTGGGTACGGACAACTCTATCTAGGATACCTGACTAACATCATTCATCCCTCGTCACTCAACCCAGAGGTCTCCTCCTCCAGGAAGCCTTCCCGGTTGCTCCCTCCTCCTGCCCCTGCCTTTTTGCAGCTTGGTTTCCCCCAACCCTGGACTGAAAAGGATTTCATGGCCTGTCCTGTTAGACTGTCAGCCCTTGAGAGGGCAGAGGGTGATGCTTCTGAGCCAGAGGAGGGGTCTCTTGGGAAGTGTTCCCAGAATCAAAGAGGAGATAGTTGATGCTGGTAGCAAGAGTCAGCAGCGGAGGGAGGGAAGACAGGCCAGGAGGTAGCATGGAGCATGGAGAACTGGAACCTGTAGGTCTGGGTGATGTCAGGTTCTGAGAAAGCTCGCTCGCCGCTGGAAAGAGGAGACTCAATTCCTAGGAAGGCAGGAACAAGCATGTTGGCCAGTTTCTGTCTTTGATGGGGACGGTGGGGTGTGTGTGTCCCCTGTAGGGTGGTTGCCCGCAGAAGCTGGCTTGGTTCAGATGCTGCTTTCCTTTCCTCCAGCAGAGGTGGCCCAGCGTCCACGTGTGTCCTCCTAAACAACTTTCAGGAGTTAACAGTGGTGGCCGAGGAGTCCCAGAGGCGAACCAGGGTCTCAACAAAAAAGAGGAAGGCGGATCTCCGTTCCCTGTGAGGTTGGCTCCCTGGGTGTTGGACTTGGTTGCCATACTCTGGTTTCAAGGAGAGAATAATGACTGAGCTCTGTGTTACTCGGGAGATGATTTAGCCACCACCCGGAGATGATGATGTAGCGGCCAAGGGGTGAGGCTCGCAGACCTGCCCAAGCCTTGGCTGTTCTAGTTCCCAGATGAAAGAGACCCCAAAGTGCCTCCAATTGAGTTCAGTATCAGCCCATCCTTCTACACTCCTTCCTTGTCCCCAGTCATGAGGAGATGGGGGATGCTAGGAGATGTCACCAAGCAATCCCTAAGCGGACCTGTGGGTGAATCACCCCTCTCTTCCTCCTAAGAGACAGTGGCCCTCCTGGTTCAGTTCCACAGAGCCCTTATAGGTGCCTGGACATGAAGCCCTTGCCCAAGGCCACAGAATGGAAGTAGCCTAGCAGAAAGTCCCCACGGGTTATCTTGGGGAAAATGTGACCTATGTAAAGATGATAACGTTGCCCGTGTAGGCTCCCAAACAAGTCCTGGGATGTGGTGTCTGGTGAGGTGTCACAGCCCTGAGGCCACCCTCTCTGCCTGCGGGTGGCTTGGACAAGTTCGTAGCAAGGGTCTTGTGGGCCTAGGGCAGCCGGCTCCTCCTCCTCCTCCTCCTCCTCCTCCTCCTCCTCCTCCTCCTCCTCCTCGTCCTCCTCCTCCTCCACCACCACCACCACTACCACCTTCACCCCCTGCTGCTGCGTGAGAAGCCTTGACCACACCCCGCCGCCTGCTGTCGTGCCTGCCGCCGCCACCCTCCCGGCCTCCTGTCCAGGCCACCGCGCGGCCCCGCAGACTCGGCGGCGCCAGCGCACCTGCAATAAGGCGGCGGGGCCACGGCTGCGCTGATAAGAGGTGTGTGTGTTGGGAGGGGGGGGAAGCAGGCAGGATGCCTCGCCTCCTCCTCCAGCACTGCTAATGGACTTGCCTTGCCGATGTCGCCTCCTGCCTGCCTGGGCTTCTTTCTGGTCCCTCCTGGAGATCTCTCTTCCAATCTCTGATTCTATACCCCCCCAGCCCCCCAACACACACGGCTTGCCTGAATCCTGGCCCCCCCAATCCATTTCCCCGCCCCCACCCCCATCCCACCCCATATCCCCGCCTCTACCCCTCCCCGCCCCCCCAGCCTGGTCTCTGGACCCTGAGACACTTCCTCCATCACCGCTGAACCTCAACAGCGGGACCCCTGCGGCTGGTCCTGACATCAGTGGGCAGGATCTGCCCACTTTGAGGCCTTTCATCTGCTGCTCCCGCTGCTGCCCTTCACAAACAGCGATTAAGGCTCGCCTGGAGGCAGGTCATGAGATAGGGCAGCCCGGCTGTTCAGTTATTTTTCCTTATTAATATGCAACCCCTCCTTTAAATGAGTTTAGTGCAGGGAACAGGTCCCGAACGACGCCCCAGAGATTAAAGTCTCTGAGGCTGCACAGGCAGGAGATGGCTCTCTGATAAAGCAGGAACCGGTTTCTGATGCTTCTTTTCTTCAGGGCAGCCTCAGCTCCCGACTTAGAAATGACCTTTCATTCTGCTCTCCAAGCAGGGGTCCAGACACTACCGGGTTTCTAGGCCCGGGCCCCTGGCAGAGAACCAGAGGTGTCTGTGGGGACACAGCCCCTCACCTAGACATTCAGTTCTGGTGTGTGACTTCTCCTGTGGAGCTTTGGCTGAGCCACTTGGCAGGACAACCTCAGGAGTTGGACCCAGGGCAAAACCATTGCTGATGAGGCCGTGCCGCAAGCGCGCGTCCAAGTTGCAGCCGACTTGCTTTCTGTCGGAAGTTCACATCCAAAGGCTAACGGACTTCCCAAAAGGATTTCTTCCCCAAGATGCTCAAACAGGGATATTTCTCACACCTGCTCTGGTGGAAGCAGTCACAGATTCCCCTGTAAGCAAAGGTGGAGTTGGGGGCGGGGGGGATGCTTTCTAGCATTGGTACCTCTGGGGAAGGTTTAAATAAATAAATAAGAGAGCACTGGGCCAGCTAAATGGCTCAGAAGGTAAAGGAGCTTGCCACCAAGCCTGGTGTGCTAAGTTCAACCTCTGAGAGATAGATACACATGGTGGGCAGAGAGACTCAGCTCCAGCCAAGGTGTTCTCTGACTCTGGCAGGAGTGTGCATGCACATGTGCGCACACACACACACACACCCATGCACACACACACCCATGCACACACATGCCCATGCACACGCATACACACAAGTTATATACACATAGAGGCCTCATGCCCCTGAGTACTTTTCCAACTCTGCCTCCAGAATATAGAGTCACAGACCCAATGGCACCCCTGGAAGGTTCTCAGTGTGCAGCTTCTGCCAAGTCATTAGCTTTCCCTGGCCTTCTTCAGTTGTGATGTAAGAAGCTAAGAATTCTTTTTAAAAGATGGGGGTTTTGCTTTGTAGCTCAGGCCTAGCACAAGCTCGTGATTCCCTTGTCTTCTCGGTCGCCAGAGTTCTAGGATCACAGGCACGAGCCATTGCCTGCCTCAGGGGCCTCAAAGATTCCTCTCCGCTTTTCAGGGCTCTGACCATGCAGTATCTGCCTCATGACCACACAATTCATCACGGGAGGACCCTAGAGTGTCTTTACTCCAGATTTCAGGCCATTCTCCCTGAACCACATCAATGGTTTTCCTGTTGTCTTCCTTTACCTTGTTCGAGAGGAAGCAAGCTTTAAAATACACACACATACGCATACATGCATGCATGAATATACATACATACACACATACATACATGTGCACACATGTACAAATATGAACATACATCATACATACACATACATATACAGGCATACATACACACATGCATACATACACATGAATATATACACATTCATACATACACAGGCACACACATACATACATAAATATACATGCATACATGTATACACATACATACATAACTATATACACACCTAAAACACACACTTTCACGGACACAAACCTAATTGTATTAAAACAAAGTAACCTGTTATCCAGAAGCTAAAGATCTGAGAGTTGGCTTTTTTTTTTAATCAAAGAAACAAAAACAAAACCCACAAAACTTAAAAAACAAAACCACCACATTTTCTCATGACTTGCAGATATTCGAAGAGATTTTTGACAGTGCAGCTTTCTCTGTCACTGAAAACATTCTCATGTCTGTTTACCATGAGCCAGCCAATAAACTGAAATAAAACAAACAGGCTGTGCTTGAACCCAGATCTCAGGTCGATAAAAATTCACCATGGAGTCAGGTTTTCTATTTGTGTGAGGGGTTGTTATTTTATTTATTCTCTTCTCTTCTCTTCTCTTCTCTTCTCTTCTCTTCTCTTCTCTTCTCTTCTCTTTTCTTTTCTTTTCTGTGTGTTCGTGTGACACCTGTGTGTGTAGGTCAGAGGACAACTGGCTATAGCAGCTTCTCTGTTTCCATCATGTGGGTCCTAAGATCACGTTCCTGCCTAGGTTGGCCACCGCTGTCATCTTTACCAGCTGAACCATCTCGCCAAGCCCTGGGCGAACTTTTGTCTAATCAACGCCAGGAAGCAAAACATAGAAAGTCCAGGAGATCTGAAGAGAATATTAAGTCTATAAATCAAACTTCTTGTCATCAAAGATCAAGATCTTGCTAATAACTGAATTGCGGGAGGAGTCTCTAAGGAAGAGGGACGGGGCCGCCGGGTTGGCGGTTCTGACTGAGAGCGATAGGGGGGGATGGGCGGGGAGCCTGCGGCCGAGAATTCTAGAATGTGATTACACATAGACCACGGCTCACACTCTGATCTCGGATAAGTAGGTTAACCACGTGGTGTCCTGTTCTCCCATCTGTGAGATGGAGAGATAAGGCTGGACTGTTGGGTCCGGCGTGCAGATAACTTCCGGAAAGCCCTTTGAGCTTCTTGGAAATAGCAGCTGAGATATGAAGAGGCGCCAGTGTGGTGGCGAGCGGCACGATCTGGGTTCAGCCTGGGTAGCTGTAGTCCCTAAGCTGGAACAGAGCTTTCATGGCACCCGTCCTGGCCTCAGCCACCCCTCCCTCTTCCCTGCTCCAGTCCTACTTTCTCAGGCTTCTGCCGCCTGTCATTCATCTTAGCTCCCGCCCTTCCAGCCTCCTTGATTTTGCTCATACCAACTCCCACCCCAGCCCTGATACACCTTCTCACCCCGCTGTCCTCCTACAACCCATAAACGCCAGCCCATCACACAGAGTGCTCCCTGGGATGAGGGTTTCAAAAAAACAGAGCCCTATCTCATCATCTTTGAGAGAACTCTTGTTAGGTGAAGTCCTTACTATCCTCATCTGACATATTTTTAAGACTTTCTATAATGAATTCCATTAAGATACAACTTTTCCAACACACAGGGGATGGGGAGAGCAGAGGCAATAAAAAAAAAAGTCACAAATTCAAGGCCAGCCTGAGCTGTGTATCAAGAAACTGTCAAAACACAAAACCCTCTTGCTTTATCCACCAAAGATGGGACACATAGGATTCCCTTGCCCTGGATTCTCAGATGATCTCTCTGAGAGACCCTCAGAGTCTTCACAGGTGGGATACACACCCCCCCTGAAACTGAGTGCACATCTCCATTTCCAGGGTCTTCGACCCCTGCCGGATATGAATTGAACACCTTGACTGCTGGAACCAATGGAACACTTGAAACTTCAGTCTGTCACGTAAGTTTGTCCTGGTCCAATACCAATCGCAACTCCAGCCTATAGAAGCCTTTACCCAGGTTGTCAGGAGCCAACCATGGTCCTTAACTGTCTTGGAGGGGTCTCCATTTAAGTGGGTGGCATGAAAGGCTTCCAAGAACCCAGAGTGGAAAAAGAAGGGACCATGATTGACCCCGCCGTGTCTTACCTCATAATGGTCACAAGTCTTATTCACCTCCTAGAGATGCTGGGAGGAATGATACTTAGCTAGCCTGCCCCCAGGTGGAAAAAGAAACAAGGGGGCGAGGGGGTGATAAGACTTGAGGCAGTAAAACGGACAGGAAGCTCCCCAAACCCTCCAACAGTTTTGGATACCTCCCTGCTCATTCTGCATGCCAAAGAGAATCCCCTCCCGTCTGTCCTCACTTCTCCTTTTCTCTCAAAGCCTCTGACTGTCGCCCTGTTGTGTTCTCCAATCATATATTTAATCCCAATTAATTTTATGGGGTCAAAAAAAAATAGAACATGAGCTGAGCATGGGGGGCTCACAGTTTTAATCCCAGCATGAAAGAAGCAGAAACAGGCAGATCTCAGTGAGTTTGAGGAAAGCCTGGTCTACATAGTGAGTCCCAGGCCAGCCAGGGCTGCACGGGGAGACCCCGTGTCTCTCACACTCCAGAAGAAAAAGTGGGAATGTGGGGAATCCATCTATAGCCCAAATGTTTTCTATCCCTGTCACTATGTCAAGAATTACCAATAAGGGGCTCGAGTTATGGGGAAATCATGTTTCGGTTTTTCCTGCCACTGTTCAGTTTGCCGTGACAGGAACCTTAGCTCAGTCCATGTGGCTCACAGACTTTCCTTAGGGATATGAATGAGCCCATGAATAAATAAAAGAAAGAATGAAGACCTCCTTCCAACCAAACGTCTATAGTGAACCAATGACTGGATGAATGAATGCACGAATCTATCATCAACCAATCAAAAGTCTATAATGCTCCACGCTCATTAGGCTCAGTAACCAATCAAGAGTCCAGCCACCAAGAAGCCTGTTATCACAGAGATGAATATGAGAAGAACCACGTGCTTTGAGAAATGTGCTTATGGCACACGCCACACCTCACTGCCTGTCCCCTTACCCTGAGCACCCCACACCCTCTCCTTCATACTCCCGTTATCTGCTCACTTTGGGAATAAAATGGATTGCACTCATGGTGTAAAGCTGATGTCAGAAAAACATGACCCTCTCCGGCTTCTGCCCTGCCTTCCATTCAAAGCAGGGTTTGATGAGTGCCTTTGTGATCTCAGGCCTTCTTGCCCCTTCTGGGTGTGTCTGCACTTCAGAAGGGAAGCTATGGCTCCCATATGAAATATCCCCTGCAGGCTGGTGTAGTCAGGGCTGGGCCCTTGTGGGCCAGCACCATTTTTGAAGGTGCTGCACACTTTAGAAGATGGGGCTTGCTTGAAACTCACGCCAACAGCAGCCCTTGAAGCTTATGCCTAGTGCCCGATATCAACCTTGCTCTGACTCCTCCCCTTCTATGGATACGGGTCTAAAATCAATAGACTGTGGATTGAACTCTCAAGAAACCATGAGCCAAAACCCGTCTAGCCTGTCTTTCCCCTTTTAAGTTGTTTGTGTCAGGTACTTTGGCACAGTAATGTTGAACTTACCAAAACAATCCCCAGTCCAAAGAAATCTATTTCAATTCACCCAGCAGTTCTCGCCACAGGGAAGCTAGCACGTGGTTCAGAAACTCTCCCGGCATGCCTAGCTGTGGGGAAGCAAGCCCGGCTTGGAGCCTTCATCATCCCACTGAATGCTCTTCTGTTCTCTGACCCACAGATCTGACCGGTCTTGGATATATCTGGACAGTCCGAGGGATGTAAAGTCGAGGGCAGCAGCCTCAAGTGAAGAACACTACCGCTCCAAACCTGCTCGGGTGCTCACGCAACACCGTAGCTTTAGATCCCTGTTGTGATATGGAAACTCCGGTGACTTGATTTCTCTTCCTTTTCTCTTTACTAAGTTTCTCCATCATGTGTCCTTTTAAATTTTGTCTCTCAAAGAATAACGCATGATAAGCATGCCTGCCAGATTTTGCCGGTCTTCTGCCTTTTGTTTTCTCGTGTTATACTAACCCAGTCGGTATGGAACTTCAACGCGGAAACTCTATTTCAGCTCCGCAAACTAGGTAGCCAGATGTCACCACCTATCAAAGTTCAGAAAGGAATAATGTCTACAGAGATCCAGACACTGTCAAGTGCAGAGAGGCAGTCCGTGAACCCTCAGCCTCATGTCTACCCTCCACAAGCATTAAGCCATTGCCAGAGAGAAGAAAAATCAGGATTGGGTGCATGAGAAAGTAGCCTAGTTTCATGCTTAAATATCGACATGTACTATGTGAATTAGTCAGTCACACCTCTGCTCTCTGAGTCTCTCCGTAAATGTCCCCAAATTGGATAGAGTTAGCAGCAGTCTCTAGCTACATTTAAGATTAAGAATACTTTTGACAGTGCTGGAGAGATGGCTCAGCAGTTAAGATCAATGGCTGGTCTTCCAGAGGATTCAGGTTCAATTCCAAGCATCCACATCACAGCTTATGACGTCTGCAACTCTAGTTCCAAGGAATCCAATACCCTTACATAGTAGACACATGTGCAGGCAAAACACCAACCAAAGCTCATAAAACAAAAATAATTTAAGTTATTTTTTAGAAGAAGAATGTCTAAGAAACCTTTTAGAGACATGGTTCTCAACCCGTAGGTCACGACCCCTTGGTGGGGATCGAATATCAGACATCCTGAATGTCAAATATTTACATTATGATTCAATAACAGCAGCAAAATTAGTTATGAAGAGGCAACAAAAATAATTTATGGTTTGGGGGTCACACAACACGAGGAACTGTATCGAGGGTCACAGCATTGGGAAGGTTGAGAACCACTGCTTTAGAGAACTCTGTGTTATACACACACACACACACACACACACACACACACACACATTAGAGGCATTTTGGATAAAGGAGACTAGAACTATGTACAGCTAGAAAACATGCCTCATGGTCTGGGAGATGGAGCATGGAACTTAGGACATGGTTCAAGCTACCACCCATGGCTTTTTATGTGGGTTCTGTGACTCTAATTCAGGTCCTTGTGCATGGATAGTCCCAGATATGGGGAGGCAGACAGGGGGATCCCTGGGACTCCGAACTTAGGTTGCAGGTCAGTGAGAGGCCCTGCTTCAAAAACACCAAGGTGGATGGCCCTGAGGAATGACACCCAAGGTTGACCTCTGACCTCCACTAATTAGTTGAACTACCTTGAAGAAAAACTGGCTAGGCAGGTAGTTTCTGAGAGGCGAGGGATCAGGAAACCGCACCCCCAAGTCGTGACTGAAGATTCTACGCTCAGAAGATAGTGGGAACGGGGAAGAAGTTCCAGAATTTCAGGGCACAGGGTGACCCTGCTTTCCCTCAAGAACACCTCTTGTCAAGACACATCCTGACCACTACGAGGCAGAAGGCGTGTTGTTTTGGGGACTGTCCTTATTCACGGAGCCCCGTTTTTCTGCCGTCTCCAAGAGGGTAGGGCGAGGCTTGTGTTTATTCACAGATGTCAGAAGTTTCCAGATGACCTTGAGCGGGCCATGGTTTCTGGATCTGCCTTCGTTTCATCATCTACAAGATGAAGGCTCCAGACTCCAGGGCTGGGAGGTAGGTAGCTCCCGGCAGAAAGCTTGCAAACATGAGTTAAGGCCCTAGGAAAAATCAAATAGGCCAAGGGGCTCATATCTGCCAACCTTGGAGCTGGAGGAAGGAGAAGCAGGAATTGAAGTCCAACCTCGACTACATAGTGAGTTCAAGGCCAGCCTGGGCTATATAAGACCCTGCCTCAAAAAGCTAAGGAATTAATGCACAAATAAACAAACAAAGAGGGGATCAACAAAAGAAACTGCTGTGTCAAACATCCCCCATTGTATCAAGAAATAAAAGTTTATGAGTATCTCAGGCGGAGAGAATGCACTTTAGTGGGAGCTACCAGTATGCTATTTGAGAAAGGAGATATCGTCTTGGAGACCGTCAGCCTCTTGCCAATAAATCCAACTAGCAACATTTTTCTTGTTCTTATTTGGGGACAAGGTGTTTCTGAAAGCCCAGGTTGGTCCAAAATTCACGATTCTCTTGTCTCACCCTTCAAGCGCTGGGATGACAGGCACTCACCACCTTCTCCAGACCAATCAGCAACATGGTGGTAGAGAGCATTCCTACGCTTTTCTTCATAGGCTGTGGGAAAGGCCCTGCAGGGGTCAGGCATGGACTCCAGCCAAATAGTGGCTTCCAAGATCCAGGACCTTGGGCAAGTTACATAACCTCTTGTACCTTCATTTTCTTATCTCTAAATGGGGGATTAAATTGTACTAGGCTCGTTAGTAGCCTTGTGGTAAGGTGTAATTGGCTTAATTACACCTAGCATGTCAGCAGAGTGGCAAGCCTTCGCAAAGGACTGTGTTAGCTGCCTTCACTTCATGGTTTCTTCACCTACAGATATTCCGGGATCCAAACGCTCCTGTCCATATGTTGCATCTTGTCAGTCACTGATGGCTTTGGGAGAAGGTGGTGTCTATGAAGCAGGCACCTTGAACCAGTATCCTCCCTCCTAAGTACCTCCCTTCTCTCCTGAACCACCCAACTCAGCTATCTTGCCACATCTTTCTAAATCTATTGGCAGGGTTTCTTCAGCAGTCACAATTTCTTACTAGACATATCAATACGCATTCATAATTTCCATTGAATATTCCCCAACATCCACACACTATGCCAGTATATGGGCTTATCTTTATCATAATGTACGTATTACATAAGCGTACGTACATGCCACACTCTGTATGCTTTCTATATGTGCTTACACACATGTGCTCAATAGTTACCTGCTTATTCATAACTTCGCTTCTTGTGGATTCGATAATGTGTGGTTCATTGTGATCCAAAAACACCGGATGAGAAACTCATCATGCCATGAAACAACTGTGTATATCCTGGGCCAAGCCCTGTCTCCGAATCTCTCTCATTAGTACAGAATGTCCTTGATGCATACACCATCATCCTGTGCGCATATCACCCTTGGTTACTGCAACAGCTTTCTCAGTCCTGCACTTTCCTTCGGTCCACAGCTTCAAGTGTTCACTGAGGCTCTTGCATCCCATGCTTCTCAAAACAAAGGAGGCTGCTGGATGTATAATAAGCTCAAACCCAGTGGGAGACTAACACATTAAAATCATCTCTTATTCCGGTGGCAGAGAAACAGAGGTCATTCAGTTGCATAGACCAGCCTCTGTGAACACAGTTCTGTGATGTGCAAAGAGAATATAGCTTTACATTTGGATACAACTTAAAG
Source organism: Tokudaia tokunoshimensis (assembly GCA_036184795.1). Classification (NCBI taxonomy): domain Eukaryota; kingdom Metazoa; phylum Chordata; class Mammalia; order Rodentia; family Muridae; genus Tokudaia; species Tokudaia tokunoshimensis. The sequence goes on along the minus strand of BTHU01000006.1, from coordinate 9,241,085 downwards.
AAGTTTTAATTTTTATCTTATTACACTTCTGTGTGTGTGCATGTATGATTTCTGGTGACAGCATACACGGCAGAGGGTAACTAGGGCACAGGGGAGGGAATCAACTCTCTCCTTCCACCATGTTGGTCCTGGAGAATCAAACTCAGATGGCCACCCTTGGCACCAAGCACTTTACCTTCTGAGACACTCACTGGTCCTGAACTCATGCACTCATATTAACTGAACCCCTACTTTGTTTCCAGCCTCAAGTTGGGTCCTCTCTATTGCTGTGACTTGCCCTCAGGAATCCATGCAGGCAAAAACAGGATTTGTGAGATGAAGAGATCCCTGCCCCCAAAGTGTTCTCATCTTGTCATCAGAGGGAGCAGCCCAGTGTGGCATGTACTGCCACACTGTGTCAGGGCTCTACTCTCAGGTCACCTGCATGCAAGTCACCCACAAGTAACCCAAGTTTCCCCAGCCTCAGTTTCCACATTCCCTACCTTGTGGAAATCATCATGCAATCTCAACAACATATTGCATTGTGAAGAACTGAGGAAGGAGACTCGTATGCAGGACATTGCCAAGGGGGATGGAGCACTAATGACATTATTCTAGTGTACTGACTGGTTTTGTGTGTCAACTTGACACAAGCTGGAGTTATCACAGAGAAAGGAGCCTCCCTTGAGGAAAGGTCTCCATGAGATCCAGTTGTGGGGCATTTTCTCAGTTAGTGATCAAGGGGGGAGGGCCCAGCCCATTGTGGGTGGGGCCATCCCTGGACTGGTAATCCTGGGTTCTATAAAAAAACAAACTGAGCAGACCAGGAGAAGCAAACCAGTAAGCAGTACCCTCCACAGCCTCTGCATCAGCTTCTGCCTCCAAGTTCCTGCTCTGTGTGAGTTCCAGTCCTGACTTCCTTTGGTGATGAACAGCAATGTGGAAGTGTAAGCTGAATAAATGCTTTCTTCCCCAACTTGCTTCTTGGTCATGATGTTTTGTGCAGGAATAGAAACCCTGATTAAGACATCTAGTGAGTGGCAAAAGACTGGAAGAATATTGATTTAAAGCACTATTGTGGCTGGAGAGATGATTCCACAGTTCAGGGCACTGGCTGTTCTTTCAGAGGACCTGGGTTAAGTTCCCAGCATCCACTCAAAGACTCTGTAACACCAGTTCCAGGGGATCCAGGGCCTTCTTCTGGCCCCTGTGGGCACTGTGTCCACAAGGTGAACATAGATGCAGGCAAGCACTCACACATGAAATAGAAATAAATAAGCCGGGCAGCAGTGGCCCAAGACTTTAATACCAGCACTTGGGAGGCAGATGTGGGTGGATTTCTGAGTTTGAGGTCAGCCTGGTCTACAGAGTGAGTTCCAGGACGGCCTAGGCAATACAGAGAAACTCTGTCTCAAAACAAAACAAAGAAAAAAAGAAAAAGAAAGGAAAAAGAAATAGAAATAAATACATCTTAAAAGTACTATGTTGAAATAACAACAGTTTGATGAAAAGATTTTGTGAAGTTTTTCTTTTATTTGTTGTTTGTTTCCATTGAAGGTTTGAGCTTTTATGATAGAACTGAACTTGCTCTCGGTTATTTTTGAGAGCTTTGAAGTCCCACTACTTAATGCCTGTTTTCTCTAAAAGATAGATTGACGGTGACCAGCTGTCCTGGGTCACCAGGTCCTGATGTTTCTCAGGACCGAGACTAGGCACTGAAGCTGGGACAGTTCTTGACAAAAAGGAATGCCTGCTCAACCTCTCGGTTTTCACATGTACACGTGATGTGCCCGTATGTGCCCGTGTGGGAGCCTCCTAAAACACTCAGCACCCACCCGGTGAAACACAACTTCCTGGTTCTCAGACTCTCTGAGAGAGGAGCCGGCTGTGGCCACGCCCCCTCATTTACATGCCCCTATAGGGCTTTGTTCCTGGACCACCCCACTGGCACTGGGTGGGTTGAATTCAGACAACCCCAGCGTGGATGCCACTGTCAAAGTCCCAGGTCCACATAGGCTCAGTCCTCACTTTATGACCCGGCTTTCCTGGGACTGTCGCATGGCGCATGGCGGCCTGGTATCTGAGTCCCTTTCACTTCCAAACAACTCCTGTGACTCATTTCTAAGCTTGACCTTTACTCCTGAGAAAGTCTGAGTTTCCCCTTGACCTCCCAGGAAGCAGAAGACCTCAGACACCCAGGAGTCTCTTTCTCCATGTTTCAGATCTCCTTTCTGGGAAGACCCTTCTCGTTGTTCTGTAGTAGGCAGACTGTTTCCCTGAAGAGAGTTGCTAGCGGATAAAGATGCTGGAAGACAAGGGCGACAGGGATGATGGTGACGATGGTGATGGTGGTGATGATAGAGATGCTGATGATGGTGGTGATGGAAATGTTGGGGATGACAGTAAAATAACAGACCACATGTCAGACCTTGCTCCACTCCTATAGAGTAGGCACAAATGGAAATAAGAAAACTGAGTTGAGCAGAAAGTCTGTGCTTTTCTCCCCCACCCCCACCCCCCCACCCCCAAGATCACTCAGAAATGGTCTCTAAAGGAAAGGTCCCGGTTGAGCTGAGCGTCCTTCATGTTCTTAAGCTATGCGACGGTGACTCTGGGAAACAAGCATATGTCATGGAGGTTCTCTTGGGGCTTTGGTGATGGCTGTCACCAAAGTTTTAGGATCCCCGTTCAATCTGCAGAACACACACGACAAATCAGATGTAGTGTACACGCTTATAGTCTTAGCACCAGGGAGTGGAGACAGGAGGATCTCTGGGGACACGCCAGTCAGCATAGCAAATGAACACACTCCAGGTCAGTGAGAGAGTCTGTTACTACATACATTGTGGGGCTGGTGAGGTGGCTCAGGAGGTAAAGGACTGTGCTATTAAGCCTGAGGACCTGAGTTCAATTCCTGGGCAATGCAGAGAATCAGATGTTTACCAGTTGTACGTGTACACACATGCACACATGCACACATACACACAGAGACAGAGAAAGACAGAGATAAAGACAGAGAGAGACAGAGAAAAGCAGAGAGCGAGGTAATATAAAGATTATCCTTGACTAGGGCTCTACAAGCCCTAGCCCAGGATGTCTTAAAATACTAGATGTAGACAAGTCCCCTCAAACATGGCCGCCAGCGTTAGATAGCCACCCCCGCTTCCCAATTTGCCTTAGCAGGGGTGACATGTCGGACCTTCTACCATCTTTCCCATTGGGATTATTTTATCCCATCAGCTCCTCTGTTTCTTTTCATCTCTGTAACAAGGGCACCACCACACCCCGCTTCCTGGAGCGTGCTTCTCTGTGGTTGAACCCTCTGACTTATTAATAAACCTAGCATGGCCTCCGCCCCCGCCAGGGGAGATAACAAACTGCCCCACTTCCCGCATCAAATTGTCTCCGTGTCACATCAGTGGCGCCACGGAGGTGACTGGCGCCACTGTTCCCCGTGCTCCTCCCAGGTGGGGCAACAAGGGTGAAGTGACGCGCGTGTGTCCACACAGGGACCGATTGTGCCCAATACGTGGAGACTTGTAAAAGGTGTTATATAAATCAATAATTAATACTAATCAGGGCGTGATAGTACCATTGAGAGGTGGGGGGAATACATACAGACACCACACCCTCCTTGACACAGCAGCCCTCAAGAGCCAGGGAGCTCGCAGAGAGGTGAGAAGACAAGATCTGGAGTGATAAGAACATCCCACCTGGCACCGCACAAACTCCACCCAGCAGCACCACCTTAATAATAAAGAAAGACCTAGAACCTGAAAAACGTTAGGCACTGAAAGTTGCATCTCAGCACCTTACCAAGTTGTGGGCCCTTTCTTGAAACCAAGACTGTCACTCACCCTCACTGGATTCCGGGAGGAAATGATTCCTACCTGGACAGGCTGGGGTGACCGAGCTTGGTTCCTCCTCAGTAGGGGAGGCTCTGAGCTCGGCTGAAATTTCCTGTTTCTCCTTAGGGTCTGCTCTGTGAGATTGGGATAAAAGGAACCGTCTCCTCATGTGATAGATAGAATGACTTGATTTCTTGTTTCTTCTTGAGCATTCCATGACCTTGGACTGGTTTGGTGACCCAGTGGGGCATATACAAATGTCTCTGTGGATCTGTGGATGGTATGAGAGTCACACACACACACACACACATACAGAGAGAGAGAGAGAGAGAGAGAGAGAGAGAGAGAGAGAGAGAGAAGAAAACAGATATAACACATCTACAGCACGTGCTGTCATATTCAAAACAGAGTGACTTATACTAACAACCAAAGAGTTGAGTATCTCTGTCCTAATAGAAAAAAGAATAATAATTTAAAAAATTGAATGTTTTACCAGCCTAAGGTTCCTAAGAATCTAAATCTCTGAGAATGGTGGCCTAGGAGGGAGAAAGAACTCTCTGGAAAGTATGGAGAGACATAGAGAAGGCCTTGGGAGAGTTGAGCAGTTGTGATATAGACAGAAGACCCCCAACTCCAAGAACACTCAATCTCCTTATCTAGGAAGGTGTAAACAATAAAGACATTTGATAGGCAGAATAATGACCCCTCAAATATCCACCTCCTCACCCCTGGAGCGCCTGGAACTACAGATGTGAGAGGAACTACATAGAGAGGAACTCTGTAGGGGACGTGATTCTGCTTTCTTGGATAGGCTGGGTCCTTCCCGGGTCCTTATTAGGGGAAGCCAGGCGGGTCCTGGTCAGAGACAGAACAAGAAAACAGAGATTGCACCTGTGAAATTGCACTGGGAAACATGGCAGTTTCTAGCAGCCAAAGGGAGACGGATAGCTTTTATCAGCTGACAAGTAAGGAAATGGTCTACACCTTGCCCTTGTCAAGGTGGAGCTGTTTCTGTAGCTGTGGGCGGGGCCTGAGACGGTCCAGCTGGTTGACATCAGCCGAGTGGGTCTATGGACCACACACTTTGGGTTATAGAAGGAGGAGCCCACAGGATCAGTTAAATTGGACAACAGCCTTCTGATGAGGGGTGTCTGAATGCACAGGGGTTGGGAGGTGGGGCTCCGGCAAATCCTTTCTGACATCTGAAGTGTCAGTGTATTGAATTGTTTTGAGCTTTCAGTCATCAGCCAGCGGGCACTATTTGGGGAGTTTGTGGAAGCTTATCGAGGAGGGACCTGGCAGGAGGAAGTGAACCAGTCGGGAGAGTCTCTGGTAGGCATATTAGCTGTCTCGAAATCTGCTTCCTGTCTGGCCATAAAGTGAACACCAAGTCTTCTCACAGGAGCCCATCACCATGGTATCCTGCCCAAGCATTTGGAGTGAAGCAACTACCAGCCGAAGTTCCGAAACCATGCGCCGAAACAAATGCAAGGAAACGCAAGAAAAGTCCTGCGTGTAGCAAGTGCTCAGGGTGGGGCGCCCCCCAACACAGCCAGACCCTTCTTCAGACCCTGGCCAGCAAGGGCAGCTTTTGCCTCTTACAAGGGCTTCCCTTCCAGTCCTCTGCGCTGAGCTCAAAGCCCAGCACGTATGAGCCCGTTTCTTACATCAGCCAAATGGGTCAGCACCCCACACTGCTTTGCTTCCAAAGCCACTTTCAGAAAACAAAGGAGGATCATAGCGGTGACTCAGCAAGTAAAGGTGACTGCCACCAAGCCTGACTGACATCCTGAGTTCGAATCTAGGTACCCACAAGGTGGAAGGAGAGAATTGACTCCCTAAAGTTATCCTCTGACCTCCACCCATAGGCCAAGATCCTGGTACACACACACACACACACACACACTGAACGAACAAATAAATCTTTTTGCTTTGTTTTACTTTTCTAATAAAACGAAGTGAGGTGGGCATTTGTACTTCTTAAGCACCCGCTCTAGTCTGCCTCAGGGATGAACCGGTTGCTTTTCTTTATCAAATATCCTCTCAGGAGCCCCAGGACAAAGGAGATGGAAGTCTAAGCCTCAGCAGGTTAAGGTTTACAGGGAGGAAAACGGCTGCTTAAGGCCCCATTACTACAGATAAATAAGGACTCGGGGACTTCTCTCCCCACTAGACAGGAACTCTTTGACCCCGGCTCTATCCCGCTGAGAGAGTCAGTCAGTTTTCTTTGATCCACTGGGCTGGGCCAGCAGTTCAGTGCTGGTTCATAGCCTCCCCTGGACTCCTTATATTTATTGACTGTGAATTTATCTCCCTGGGGAGATAGGGCTGTGGGTGAAGGGCCCCGGCCCACACCTGAGCAGGTCTTACCTGCTCTAAACAGGTGAGCAGGCAAGTAGGAGCCTTTTAATTATCTTCTTCCGCCCCTGCCCCCTCCCTCAAGTTCAAACCTGTACTGTAAACAGCTGCATCAGGACCAAAGGTAGGAAGGGTGAAGCACGCGGGCATTATTAACCCATCGCATCCCTCGATAAGGCCGGCATTTCACAGCGCCATAAATGAATTCCTGTCCGGAGATAAAGGGCGGCAGGCAGGCAGCAGAGGTAACTGTCGCGCAGGGAGAGCCAACTGATGTTATCTGAGCGCACAGCAAGAACTCCACCCAGGTGCCTACTAACAGGTGAAGGGTTTCAGCCACATCACCATCACACTCCCCTCAGACACTGTCCATCTTCTTCCTCTTCTTCCCCCTCCTCCTCCTCCTCTCTTCCTTCTCTTCTTCCTCTTCCTCCTCTTCTTTCTCACTCCTCTTCTTTCTGCTCCTCCTCTTCCTTATCTTCTTCCTCCTCCTCTTCTCTTCTTCTCTTCCTCCTCCTCCTCCTCTTCCTCCTCTTCTTCTCTTCCTCCTCTTCTCTCTTCCTCCTCCTCCTCTTCTTCTTCCTCTTCCTCCTCCTCCTCCTCCTCCTCCTCCTCCTCCTCTTCTTCTTCTTCTTCTTCTTCTTCTTCTTCTTCTTCTTCTTCTTCTTCTTCTTCTTCTTCTGGGTCTCTCACTGAACTGGAAGTCCACTGGTTCCCCTAGACTGACTGGCTAGTGAACTCCACAGATCCCCTGTGTCCACCCTCCATCCAGAGCTGAGGTTATAGATGTGAACCCTCCAGATCCAGCTTTTAGTGAGAGCTGGAGATCCAAACCCAGGTCCCCACTCTTGTATAGCAGGCACTTCCCTTCCCCATAGCCCTGTCTTTGCTGCTTTCTAACACAGTCATCTGCCTGCCTATTGTGTGTAGTTAGCAGGTCATGAGCCTTGGGGAGAAGACAGACTTGAGTGGAATGTTCCCAGCCTTTTCCAGTCCCTATTGTGGTAGAAGGTCTACAGGAAATTCTACAACGCGATGCTGTGGCAAACTGTGCAGGGAAGGCTGTGGGTTGGCTTTGTTCGGTTTGCTTTGGATTTGGCATTTTGTGCTTTGAGACAAGATCTCAACTTGAGGCAATCCTCCTGTCTCATCCCCCAGAGTCCCAAAATTACAGGTGTCTGCCACCATGCCTAGCTCAAGTGGTTTGTTCTTAAATAACTTACTTTTACTTTTAAATTAACATATGAGGTATGAAATTATGGGTTTAAATACATCCCACAGGGACTTTCTTTTACTATACAGTCAATGGCTCTCTAAACCTTCAATATGGAGTCAGAAGATAGACAGAAAATGCTAATGATTTTTCTGATAGGGGGAATTCACCATGAATGGTGAGCTTGCTATGCTGATGTCTATAGGACATTCCAGGGCTAGCCCTCACATATGTCAGCGTTAGGTGCTCCTTAGACTCTCCATGCCTCATGTCTTTACACTGAGAGATGCCATGAGATAGCTTACACCAAAGGGCTTTGCAAAGGGCTGTGTGATAAGCAAAAAAAAAAAAAAACCACTCAAGAAGTGTGGAAAAGGTGAGCCTGGTTTTATCAAAAGTCCAGCACTGGACCTTGGACAGAGGACCAAGCAGGAAAGGCCTGAGTCAGGATCCCAGAACTCACCAAAATCCCAAATTGGTGTAATCCTAGCACTGGGGAGGAGCAGACAGGAGAATCCCCAGGAGTCGCTGGGCAGCCATTTTAGCTGGATATTCAACTTCTTGGCCAGTGAGAGACATTGTCTCAAAAGTGGGGGAAGGGTCCTGGGGGAGAGCAACTGAGGTTGAACATGTATGTGTACACCTGTGTGAACATGCACTGCACGTACATGAACACCCACATACATATGAGCAGTCCAACTTTCAGTGGAGCATGAGACCTGTAATCTCAAGAAGATGATGAGTTTTGGGCTAGCCTGAGCAACACTGGGATACCCTGTATTAAAAAAACAAAGGCCCGGGGAAGAAAGGAAGAGACAGGCAGGGTTGGAGAGAGGGAGGGATGGAGAGAGGGAGGGAGGGAAAGAGGGAGGGAAGGAATAGGGGAGGGGGAGAAAGGAAAGAAGGAGGAAGAAGAATCTGATTTTGAGATATTAAAACTAATTTTAGAAACACTTTAAACTTAGATGCATTCTTCACCTGAAGATGGTTTGATACATAAGATCAAAAAAAAAAAAAAAAACAAAACCAAACCAAAAACAAAACAAAACAAAAGAGAAATCAAAATAAAAGAAATAAAGTACTCAAAAATCATAGCTGGATTTTCAACTGAGGCCGTGTGTTCTATTTCCAGAGTGTCAGGTGTGGTGGGAAGCTTCTTTCCATCAGATTCTTGTGGAAGCGTGGGACCTCCAAAGTTTCCAGAAACCCATCTCAGACTTTCAGTTCTGGATGGGGGATGACATTGACTTGACAGGTGACACCATGAACAATGCAAGGAAGCATGCACTCTCCTCCCCTCAGCTGGCCTCACGCACTGCTGTCTGTGTGAATGTAGTGGTCACAGAATCAATGAGTAAGTGAATTAATAAATGAATGAGTGAATGAATGGATGAATTAATGAATGAGGTGAGTGAATGAATGAATGGGTGAGTGAAGAACGAATGAATGAGAAAATGAATGAACAAAGAGCCCAGTAATGACTGAATAAGTGAATGAGATATACAAACTCCCCTAATAAACAGTTACACATGAAGGTCACATCCCCAAACTTACTTCCCAGGCTCACCATGTCCTGTGGTGATCTTCTGAGTTTTCCCTTCTGGGAAGCTGTGGAGATGGGCGTTCTAAGGGCAGCCATTTGTTCAATGTCAGAGACAAGGAAGAGCCTAGGGTTTGGATCATACAGAGTAAATATTTAAGCACAGGCCTCTCACTATCTGTTAGATATGTTTGGTCATGGGCTCATTTTTAAAAATCAATATCCTAATAGCAGCAACACACAGGCTTCAACAGAGAGGGACAGACTAAGTAACTGGTGACTCAGACAGCAGCTGGATCTGGTGTCTTGGACAGGTGCTGTCTGAAAACATTTTTAAAGAAGCAGAAGCAAGCGGAACCACGCAGTCTCTTTGTAACGCCTCTCCGAGAAGCTTCGTGGATTGCTGAGCAGATAGAGAGCCGACCTTCGGCCCCGGGTGCATGCTGGGTAACGATGAGCCAAGACAGGCAAATCAGGGGACTAAGGAAGGCCACAGCACTTCTCTGCAATCGTTCCAGCAAGCGAAGACTCGGCGGCGTTTGAAGCTGATGCAGGTAGCGGGTGTGGATCAAGAAAACACATCACCCAGAGTGCAACAGAAGCCAGAATGAGTCCCATGCCACCTCCACAGCCTCTGCATCTCGGCGCTATTGGTCATGTATGTAGCTCTCAGCACGTCGGCTCTGAAGTCTGAAGACTTTGCCCTCAGCTCGGGCACACGAACTCAGCTGGTGGGAGGTGGCCTCATTGTTAGCGCATGCCCTGCACTGCTCACAGTGATGGGACTGAACCCCCAAGCAAGGATGTGCTCACTCTTGCCTGGAGCTAAAAGATCTCCCTACCCCCATCCCCGCTCCCAGATAAACACCTTTCACTTAACATCCTGCCTAGGTTTGAGGTGCCTCTCTTAGGCCCCTCTCCCAAGCCTCAAAATTCTTGTGTTTTTCCAAGCTAGTGTTGATGGACACATGGTAATTCTCTCAATGAGGTGACGCAAGCTATTTGTAGACAGGTCACGTTGGGCAATCAACTGGGAATGTTCAGTTTAACCAAAACGTTTTTATTTTATTTTATTTTATTTTTGTGAGGAGAACACTCAGATCCCTTTGCTAGATACCTCACAAGATACCATACAACCCCCCCCCCCCCCGGTTCCTGACTGTATCTCTGTAGCTGTTGACTGGTGTTTCCCCATCCCCCACTTCCAACTTCACTGCTAGTGTTCTGCCCTCAGTTTTGTTTCTAGTATCTGTAAGATGGGAGTAAAAGAGCACTTGCCCGAGAGGCATCATGTATGAATTACATAACTGGATGCTAGGAAACCTTTGTCCAGTGCCTGGAGGTAATATGCAGAACAGGGTGTCACTAGATACAGGAGCCTCCTGACTGCAGATCATAGCTTTGCCTGCTATGGGCTGGGATGAAGCCACTACAGAGCTCTCTGCCTTTGTTTCCCCAGATGTGCAGTGGAGAAAGGAGATGCTTTATCTGGGAAGTTCTGATGGCATAAGACATTGAAGTGTTCATGGCAGGGCTCTGCACACAGGAAGAGAGGCATTGTTGTGATGAAAGGAGGGTTCATAAATTAACTTAATTAATAGATGATCAAGAGAGGATAGGCAGATAGATAAGGGAGAGAGAAATAAACATTATAAATATATGGTAGCTGGATAGGTAGATGATTTATAGCAGATAGATACATGATACATCAATAAATATTACAGATAGGTGATAGATGAGAGAAGCATTTAGATGAATTATAGATTAATTAATATTATAGATAGATAGACAGATGGACAGATGGATGGACAGACAGACGAACAGACAGATACATACATACATACATACATACATACATACATACATACATACATAGATTTCCTGGATCAGAATTAAAACTTTTAAAATAATCTTCTTACTAAGAATTGGGGAAGTTGGGGGTTGGGAAGAAAGATCTGCTGTGCAAGCGTGATGACCAGAGTCAAGGTCCCAGAGCCCACATACCCTACATACACACAGGCACACACATACACACACACATATATGTGCACCACACATTGACACATGCACACATAAATGCACACACATATCCGTGTGCACACACATGTACACATATGTGCACCACACACATGCACACATTTGCACACATTTGTGCACAACACACATGCACACAGGCACATACATACATACACCTCAGAAGGTGGAAGCAGGGCTTGCACCCTCCCCTCCAGCTCTCACTAAGTTTGGCGTACTGGCTCCTAGTAAACTCTGGTTTGGATTAGGAGACCCTGCCTCAGTGAGTGAGGCTGAAGAGAAAGGGCCTAATGTCCATACCCACACCATATGAGTCCACACGCATGCACACACGCACACCAAAACATGCTTAGGCAATTGAGCTTTCAGGGAGTGAGTTTTAAAAGTCACTCTCTGTCTGTTCCTAGAAAGGACAAGTGAGTCTAAAGCAGTGTGTGCAGCTAGCATTGGTGAAGGGGCAGGGGCAGGCTAGAGACGGGCGTGCTCAGGGGGCCTAGTTAAGCAAGTCTGCACAGCAATCCTTAACTGGAAACACTGGCTTTGGACCAGAGAGACAGTTCCACAGGTAAATGTGCCAGCCACTGGCTTCCACATCACATGAGCTCTGAGTCATGCACATGTGCGTACATATACACACATACACACACACATAGGCACACACATACATATGTGTGCACCACACACAGCACACATATACAGGCACATATACACATATATGTACACCATGCATATGCACACATACACACACATATCTGCACCACACATATATACACACATATCCTACATTCACACAGGCACACACACACATACATATGTCTACCCTACATTCACACACAGTACACATACACAGGCACATAGATACATATATGTGCACCATGCATATGCACACATATACACATATCTGTGCCACACACATATACACACATATCCTACATAAACACAGGTACACACATATACACATACATATATGTACATCACACACAGGCACACATGCACACATATATGCATGCACACACTCACAGGCACACACATATGTACACATATGCACCGCACACAAGCATACATACACACACTCACACATGCACACATACATGTACACACATATCATGTGTACTCACCCACATATATACACACACATACACAAAAATAAGTAAGACTGAAATACACTGGTTTAATCACAGTGGTGAGAAGCAACAAGAGGAAGTGGGAGAGAATTTGATCAGGCAAACTTTTACCTGATGCAGGGGACAGGAGAATTGGTCTCAGTTTGCACACGGTGTCTGGGAGAATGATAACTTCAGACAATAAGCAGAAAACATAATGGCCATGCCCACTGACCACTGCCTTTAATCTGATGTGTATCCACAAGTGCGTCCTGTTTACTCCAGCGTTCAAGCATTGCTGGTGTTCACAGTATCTGTACTCCAAGCAGAATAATGACCCAGCAGTTAAAACGACGGAGAGCTCTCATTTAGCCCCACAGAGCTTGAACCCTTGACTTACTGCATTCTCAAAACATGCACCACGCAGCAGAGGAAACAGAGGCACAGAGAGTTAGTTCAGTGATGTGTTCAGGACCCCACAGCAAAGAAACGGAAGAGGTGTGGCCCCTGAGCCCAACCCCTTAGGCCCTGCATTCAAGGTCTCTAAGATCCTGTTAGTCTCGCAAAGCCCTAACCACATCTTAAGGTCATTCTGACCAGGTGTGGATGTTGCTGGTTGAATATTAGTCTTCTTTCCACTGTTCTTTGTCTGAGTCCTCACACAGTGCTCCACATGGCGGTCATCGGTCTAATGGAATTGTTGTGTGTAGTAAAGACATGAAACCAGACAGAACTGTGGTTCAATCTACCAAAACCAAAGACGACTTCACTGGTAGGATATGAGAGAGCCCTGGGGGGGGGGGACTGAGGGGGTGCTCTGGAGCCAGAAACCACCTGGGACTGAGAGTAGGTATCTACTAGGTTGAAAGGCTTGCAGGTCACTTAATTCCTTCTAAACCCAATTTCTCCTTATTTCTAGGTCTTTCTGCTCAAGACATTAATTGCCAAGGATGCACTCATCAGCCTGATACAGGACCTTTGCCCAGCATTACAATACAAAGTCAAGTGTCATGAGTACCAGAAAGGGAAGCTGAAGAGGGGTCTGCATGACAGGGAGAATAATTCTGGACATCTCCAAACACTTGCACCACAACTGCCAGCTCTGTGCTTGACCAAGGGGCTTAACCCTGAACTCCAGTGGAAACAAGGACTGACTGGTGGGTGGACTGACTGGGCTACAACCCACCACTGAACCAGTCCTGCTGGTGGTTCTGAACACAGCCTGGGTGTTTAACCTGGACCTGGGAAGAGCTAAGTCATCAACCCAAGAAGGTGCTTTTGAAAGCCTCTGATGAAATCAAGCCCGTTGATTAACGCAATTAGCACCATTAAGACGGGAAGTTGTTAACCCAAATCAATTACCCACAGACATCTGTCACGCTAAGTGTTCCTCTCCGTCTTGGACAATATTGCTCTGTTTGGTGTTTCACAGTGATGACCATTAAAAATAAATGATTACTGTTGATTTTCTATTGATATAGCTATTAGTGCACCGGTGCCCGTGTGTATAGGCCGCTTATGTGTAGTGTACAGAAAAATATATGGGCTAACAACAGGAAGTAGGTATTGACTCCCATCACTCACTCCAGGAGGTAAATATTGACCAATGGAAAGAGTCTATCTGCTGAGGATGAGCTAAGAGTAAAGTGTTCAATTTCTCCTTAATTACTTGTATCATTTATTATCACCAATGGAGAGGTCCAGATTCGAGAATACATTTCCCTCTGCTCTGGTGCCTGATTTAGTCATAATGAGCCAAAGGACTTTCTGCCAATCGGATCTCCATCTGTCTCAAGCATTAGCTTCGTGTCTCCTCTCAGAACTTCCAGCACATTGACCTGCAAACGTAGCCCATTCTTATCCATCATCTATCTCCCACAATTGACTGGGATGCACTTTTCTAAATTCAACTCTTGATGCACCGAAGGGTTATCAAGAATAAAAATGCTTAACATGTACCATATTCTTTCCTCCCAGTTTTTTTTTCTCACAAACCTCAGAAGCTTTACTCTTTCTTCTAGAAGCTTAAAAAAGACCACAATGATAGCTATTACATGTGGGCCAGGAATTCTTGCAAGTATGGTCCATGTCTGAGATAATTCAACACCCCCACCCAACAGCAAGTTCTGAAGGTCTTGTGATTGTGGCCTTGGTACTGTGGAGGGAACCGAGTTAGAATAAGTGCATCCTACTGCCCAGCTGGTTGATAGAAACACAATCCCTGAATTCTATTTCTTTCCCTGCCCTGCTCAGTACATCTTCAGTCTAAACGTTTTTTCTTAAAGTTTGCTAGCAAGGAGTCAAATTTCATAAATACATTCTCTTGGCAGAGTTTTTTTTTCACATATGTGAGAGCATTTGCACATAAAGGTGAGTGCATATGTGTGTGCATGTGTATGTGTGTGTGTGCGCGTGTGTGCATGCATGCATATGTGCACATGAGGGTATCTGCGCCTATGTGTGTCTCTTCACCCCTTCCACAGAGGAAGATACTGGGATACAGTAAATCCAAGTGATTTACACAAGCTGTGAGTACAGGAAGAGACACCCAGGGCAGTCTCCTCACCCAGACTTTCTCCTTCAGGACAAGATGCAGTTTTAGAAGGAACACTGGATGTCTTCACCTCAGCAGGAATCGGAATGAATGCTGTAGGCATCGAGATGGGTCATAATGGTCTCTGTCTCTGTGAGGACCTGGGTTCTGACTGCTGCATCCAGAAACACCTGCCGGATCAATTGGAGTGACTGAATTTAACAGAGCAAGTCAGCCTCACCTGGGCAAAAAAGGAGGGATGCCCAGGGCAACTCAGTGTGATTGAAGAGATCATCACAGGAAAGAAAAGGATCAATTGTTCCCAGGCTGGAGACTCAGACTCTCAGCACCCTTAAAAGGAGTGTTAAACAGGTAGACCAGAAGGACAAGTCAGGCATCCCCTGGGTCATGGAGCTGAGATGGGAGTCTATAGCTGGTTTGTGAAAACTGGGTATTGACTGTGTTTCAAACCCTTGCAGGGTGGAGGGGACAGCTCTGGGGCTCTAAGGAAGTTGTGCAGGGTTCAAGGTTTCCATAGTGGGGGATTGCTTCAGAATCTAAGTACTTGAAGGTGGAAGAAGCAGGAGAGGAGGGTGTACGGGGAGGGAAGAACCAAAGGGAGATCCCACAGGAGGCCACGAAGATGGGGATACAGGGTAGATTCATCCCTTTGGTTTATTTATTTTTATATACCAATTTCTGTAGACGAAATGAACTCCCCAGACCAATTCAATCTCCACCTAAAAATTTTCTCTCTCCCTTAAAAATTCTCTCTCTCTCTCTCTCTCTCTCTCTCTCTCTCTCTCTCTCTCTCTCTCAGTTATCCTGGGGACAGGATTCAAGACTAAACACGAGTCGTACCTAGACTAGAGGTAATTTTATGTAATATTTTGAGTCAACCTGCTTGGGTCTGTCTCCTCGAGGTCTGGAATATCATTCTGTTCGTGGCATCTGGTCAGCCCTTAGGACGTGTGTGTGTGTGTGTGTGTGTGTGTGTGTGTGTGTGTGTGTTGTGATATGTAGATATGTATGTATACAAGATATTCATACAGAGGTTGGAGGACACATGGGTTGGGAATCCCTCTGCTCATACAGAATACATACAATAAACACCTACTATATACCAGTGTTGCTTTTATAGTACTGGGGACCAGATGGTGATAGGATTGGGGACTGGACAGTAACAAGACACAAAGACTCAAGTCCTATATCACTGGTATGGGTACCACAGAATACAGATGACCAAAGAGGCCTCAGGGAGTTCACAGACTGGTCCTGGGGTTACAGGGCCTACTTGAGGGTACAATTTAGAGGGTCTACCTAGGGTACGGGAGACTACTTGGGGATACAGATCAAAGGGTCTACTTGGTGTCCTTGGGTCAGCAGGTCTGCCGGATGCCCCTTGAGTCATGTTACTAGCACACAGGGAAGGCAGGTTCCACCACTGGACCAGGTTTCAATTTCTGAAAAACCAGCCCAGGTCTGTCTCTGAATCCAATCTCACTGCTGCGTGAGTAGGGAGTTTTGAGAACAGGGTACAGCTGGGAGGGGTGAGCTTGGGAAACAAAGTCCACACGTCTCAGTTATCCCCCTCCTCACCTGCTAGGCTCCCTGCTCCTCCCGGGGCACGCCAATACCTCCAGCATGACATCACCAGGGGACTGTCACCTCTGAGGCTAACAGTTCCACATTCATCCTCAAACCCCTCCCTACCTCATCTCTACAATAAGTACATAATTGTGACTGTCCCTGTGCAGTAAACGTGGAGCCAAGAGACAGAAGAACTTGGCTAGGACCTTCCAGGAAGCACTAACATTGGATCTCTTGTGTCAAATCTTGTGATCAGTATGAACCTAAAATCAGCAATGGCTCCAATTACCCGGAGGATAAAATCCCCTTAGTACCATCTCCAAAGTCCCGGTGATGAGGATTGTGAGTCCCTCTTTACTCCAACCCCAAGCTTTTTTAACAGTTGTTGTAATATTATTTCACATATAAAGGATTTAGCTCAGTGCCAGGCAGGACACTCAGTCAGCACTGGCCATTACCTTTGCTGTTTAGTAGTGAGACCCACTTATTAAAGAGTTAGTGAATGCAACCAGCTGGTCATGGAAACTGGTGTGTGTGTGTGTGTGTGTGTGTGTGTTTATCTCTAAATCTTTCCTTGATGTTATCTAAGTTTAAACGCCACCAATCATGGAATCTGGAGCTAGTTTAGGGTTCGATACCCTGTAAACAAAATGCTTGGGGCCAGATGTGTCCCAATTTCAGATTTGGAAATATTTGTGCCTATGCCATGAGTTATCCTGGGGACAGGATTCAAGACTAAACACAAATCGTACCTAGACTAGAGGTAATTTTATGTAATATTTTGAGTCAACCTGCTTGGGTCTGTCTCCTCGAGGTCTGGAATATCATTCTGTTCATGGCATCTGGTCAGCCCTTAGGACGTTCTGGATTTGGGGGTAGTTCAGATTTCAAAGCTGCCAGCTTGTCTTCAAATGTATCCACATCCAATCAAATGCCTTGCCAAATGCAGCCTGGGCTACCCGGGTTCACTCCACCACTCCCAGCCATGAGAGACACGCAATACTGTCTTCACGTCACAGACGGGAAACTGAGGCCCCAGGAAAACTGAATCTCACAGCCTGCTCAAGGCCACATAGCTAGAAAGTGGCCGAGCTTGAATTTGAACTCAGGCATGCAGCTCTTGCTTCCCACTCCATGGCTGCAGATCCAGGCACAGGTATATTAGAAGGCATGGAGAGGGAGGATATTTTTTTTCTCTTTCTTTTTATATTGAAGGCAAGCAACCCTTCCTGGATCTCTCCCTCCCTACCAGAATCATGTGCTTTCTACTCAACCTTGCTACCCAAGGCCTTCAGAAAGTTCCTTGGCTCTCTGAAAGTCCCCAGCTGGAGCCTTCCTTCCTGTTTTAGGTAGTGAAAGCTTGGTGACACAGGACCAGGCCCAATATAGTTTCAGATCTAAATTTAACAACAATGACCAGGCTCCAGCCTGACCCTGCGGAGAAGAAAGGGGAGAGGGGAAAGGGAAAAAAAAAAAAACTAGCGACAACTAATTCTTCACAAATTAAGACAATCATAAGGGTTCCTTTCAACTGTCAGGGCGTATTCTTAGCAGGAGCGTAACACTTAAATCAATTCCAGGCTGTAAAAAACGGTATAATAACAGGAAGCAAGGCTACAGGCCTGACTTCCTCCTGGGAGGCAGGAGATTTGCAGGGTGTCAGTAGAGTGGCCCCGCAGGGACAGAGATGGAGCCAGGCAGCTCCTGACTCACCAGCAGGCTCTTATCTCTGTGTGACCTCCCGTGAGTTCCATCTGGGGTTGCCCACCCAGCCCCAGGGTGGGGCTCTGCAACTAGAACCTTCCATAGCCTCTTGCCCACTTTCCTGGCCGGTCTCCTCCAAACAGCATGGATGAAACACACACACACACACACACACAATCACACACACACACAAACACACACAAAATAAGGGTGCACCTTGCATTCACACCTGCAGATAGGGAGGACCCCCAGGAAGCCCAGGGGGACAAGAGGAGAGATACTAGGCTCCCTATATCTTTGTCGTACCTGTGGCCAGATCTGTAGTCATGTAGAGTGTGGGTTGTGAGAGCTGGGCACACAGGTTCAAATCCCAGCTCTGACATTTCCTGGCTGCGTAGCCTTGAGCAGGGAACAAGGCTCTGTGTCCTCTGGGCCTCAGCTTTGAATCTGTGAGATGAAGATGCTATTGCCTACGTTAGGGCCAGCCATTGATATCCTGTAGGTGGTAATTTGGTGCAGTGACTGAAGAGAGCTATGCTCTAAGATATCTTGACAAGTGTTACAAATTGTACCTTTACAGAAGCCTAACTCCAGACAGCAGGGTACCCAGGCAGGGAATTTTCTGAAAAACACACCATTCTTCAGACAGATCAAGGACCTCCCTATGGCTCAGCTGAGGGTTCCTTGCCTTTCATAACAGCCTGAGGCCCCTCTCGTTTCCTAAGAAGGGGGCCAGCAATGCCAGCATCACAGCTCCGTGAACTCCTCCAGACTCTTCTCTAATTCTCCAGTGCTCGGACACCTGTCCCCAACAAAACCCTTCCATATTTAATACTTAATTTCTTCTTGCATCGTGCTTTTTCAAAAACTCACATGAAAAAAAAAATTCCTGGCTGGTATCTCTTCTCACAATCATTTCTTTCTTGGGGATTTTTGTGAGGAACTTTAGTTCCTTACACAGGCCTCCAAGGCCCCTGCCACTCAGCCCTACCCTAACCTCAGCCTTCTACCCGTGGGCCCCTGTGTGGTGTTTCTCTTGAGCCCTGAGCCACTCATGCTGTTTCTGCCTCAGTATCCACTCATCCTCTGCCACCGCTGTTTCTCTCCGGTCTTAAAGTTTCCCTAATCCCTCTCCAGGTGGTACAACAATCATCAGAGCTAGAGAGAGGCCTTCTCAATCCACTTGATAGACCAGGCTTCCTGTCTCCTGCTTCCCAATCAATAGCCGCCCCTGAGATAGCTACATGTCACCTTCTGTGCTTAGCTTATCCATCTGAGAACCCATCTCAAAGGCAATCATTTCAATGGCCAGCACGGGAGCTCAGCAGCTCCGGCTTGCTGTGCAGGCTGCAGAAGGGTCAGAGAGTCTTCCAAGGACTCCCTGTATTTAACTCATGAAACCCTTACAGGGTGTGGGGACACCACCGTGGTCACTTCAGATAAGGAAACCGGGCGTGGAAAGACTAAGGACTCCCTGGGGGGTCAGAAGACAGTTGAAACTTCTAGAACCTACCTCTCTCATCAGAACATTCTTTTAACTCTGGTGAAGAAATGCTACTATTGTATACCCACCGATGCGCCAGGGTCCTCTCCTGTCCCTGAAACAGAGTAGATTTTTCAACACAGAAATGACTTTGCATGTACCTCCAGTGGACCAGAGTGGCCCACTGACCACACCTTTCATGAGAACCCTGGAAGGCCCTGGTCACTCTCCGTGATCCTCAGGGGGCTTTGCCCCTGAAACAGTGTGTTTCCTGGATGCCTGGCTCTAACAAAGGCTTTCCATAGCAAGAGAGAGTGACTCCTTCAGGCAGGAGACCCCAGAAAGTGACAGAGATATTCCTCCAAATCCCTGAAAGTCTAAGCCCCTCCCTGCCCTGAAGTTCAGAAATCTCATTTTTTTTTTAAGGCTGCATGTGAACTGCTGACCCCTGATAGCTTCTGGGTGCTGAATGGGGGGCCCTGTTTTTTCATCACCTTCCCCTCCACTGTATGATTTAAATTCTCAATATTTGGGGGGGAGGGGCTTTCTATTTCCTGAAGTAAGCCAACTACACCCAAGTACTAACAGACCTCATCCCATTTCACAGATAAGCAAAAGGAGGCTGACAGAGTCTGCAAGAGCCTCCCAAGGGCACGTGGCCCCGCTAAGCATCAGAGCTCAGATGAGGTTGCCTCGAATTCACCCACCCTGTCTTCTGTTCGTGCTGTGCCTTGCTCCCAAGACTCTCTCTTGAGCACATGGAAGAGCAGAGGTTACACAGAGTCTTAGAATCTGGCTTCAAAAGCCCACTTTGTGGCCATGGACAGATTACTCGGTCTTCCTCGACTCTCATTCTCCTCATTGAAAAAAACAGGGATCCAAACAGCAGTGTGTGTAACAACTGCCATCAGAGAGCTAATAGAAATTTATTATTATTATTATTAGTAGTAGTAGTAGTAGTATTGCTATTGTTTTCATTGACATTGCTATAGATACCTCTCAGCTCGCCCATGTCACTCCGAGAGACTTTCAGTTCCCTGAAAGTAATGAGAGAAAACATGGACCGAGATGAGTTACCAGGCCCTTCACTCACAGGCCCCCTTCGGAACAAGCAGGTCTGTAACCCCAGCTAACCTAACTGGGTCAAAGTTGCACCTGGCCTCTCCTTTCCTGACTTCCCCTCCCCGAGCTGGGACAGGAATTATCCCGGCGCCCAGCGCCTCGGAGGGCCATCCCCGCTGTGAGGCTTTGATAGGGAAAGTATGAAGAACAAAGACCATTGTTTCGGAGGCGGCTGGTGCCTCTCAGGCCACGGGCCAGCTTCCCGGGGGTGAGGTCTGGCTCCGAAGACACAAAGCCTAAAGTCATTAGGAGCAGGGACAAACAATGACGGCATCATTTCTATTTACCTGCATCGGAGCTGGCTGCCAAGCGGGGAACAATGGGGTGGGTATGCGGGCTAGCTCACCCTAAGCCTGGGGTTTTACAAACTGAGTTGCAGCAGTCCAGCCTCCTTGGGTGCGTATCCCATCTCCTCCTCCCTGACCGAGCTTGGGTAAGAGGACTTCATTCCGTGGCAAACTCCCCTTCCTTGCCAGTAAAATGTCCACAGCCAGGGTACCAGCCCCTCCTCTCAAGTTCAAATCCACGACCCAGTGAAGAACTCTTGCAGGCTTTCCCCGTGGATAGAGTCTAAAGAGATACTTGGGTCCTCTCTGGCTATCAGATAATTAAAGGAAAAATGTGCCCCCAAGTAATTATAAGATTCCTCCCCAAATGTCCTGATAGGAGAAGAAATGACTGACTGGGGGGGGGGTGCCAGAGGAGGGGCGTGTCTCCTGAAAAAAAAATCGACAGCTTGTTAGATGCCCTTGCATTAGGAACTAGAAGCTGGGCGCGATGGATGCAGTACCACACCTTGAGGCTCTGTTCTTTCTATTTAAACCATACCCCTAGGGTCAGGATTCAGAGGATGAACTTGTGCGGTAGGGTGGGCGGGGGGGAGGGGCATCGCTGATCCCACGTCCTTCCTCTCAAAATGGCCCCAATTGGATCAATCTCCATTTGATGCTCTTCACTATTAATTTGATTGCTTCCTCGGCCTTAGTAAGGATGGGTGGCCACACCTAACTTTTTGGGACAAAGGCTGTGACCCCGAAGTCCTGTAACTGTGTCAATCTGCATGACTGACATCAGGGCACCGCGGTGAAGTGATGACTCTGGGCGGGTCCTCTGCGCCTCGGGCAACCTCAGTTTCTACACCTGCCAAATGAAAGCAAGCCTTCCTTCCAGGAGTAGGAGCCTGGACAAAGTAAACACATTTTGGAGATGTGATTCTGCCAATTTGGAAAGCAGGATCTTATGAAAATGCTAAACTTGGATCACTTCCAGGGGGCAGCTCCCTTGAACGAGGTGTGCTGCCAACCCCGGACTAGTGTCCCCATAGGCAACATAGAGGACTGTACAGGATTCAAGTGATGCTCTCAGCACAGGGCTTAGTGTGGACCGAATACTCGCTATCGAGAACTAGGATTGTACTATCACATACAAGACTGAAGCCCGTGTTGATGCCCACCTACTAGCCTAGCGCTAGGGAGTCGGACATAGAAGGGTTGCTGTGGATTTGAAGCTAGCCAGAACCAAGCGGTGAATTCCAGGCCAGCCTGTGCTACAGAGTAAGACTCCGACTCAAAATCAACAACACTAAAAGTCTGAAGTTCCTTTCAGTCCAGAAACGGACACAGACGTCCTTGAGGGATATTAACAGCGAGGTGTATCCTGCCCACTCTATGCAAGAAGAAATTTAGATCTAGAAGGGAAAATGATAGGTGAGAGGGTAAGGGCGGCAGAGGCAATGTCGAACGAAGGTAGGTCCTGTGGCATCGAGTGAAGCTTGCTCGGATCCCCTCCAACCAAAGAGAAATAGCTCTTGTTTCTCCTCAGTACCCCACGTCATTCCCTCCCCTACCTATAGAGGGCGCAGTGGAGATAAAATCCATTGGGTTGCTCCAGTACCCAGAATCCTTTCTCTGTACTGTTTGCTACATGCCTGGCTGGGAAGAATATCAGAAAACGGAAGGTTTCTGGAGCCCAGTTAGGGTAGGGGTCATGGTCTCATACCCTGACAGAGACACCTACCAGGAGTGTGGTTCTGCCGGCGTGGGTGATGAAGCAGGTAGACACAGGAAATCAGCTCGAGTTGGCTAAAACTGGCCCTACTCCGTGGTTGGTTTTGATATACCTCCTCTCAAGGTGTCCGCACAGCTCCCAGCGGCTCGTCTGTCTCCTGTTTATTTTCTAATTAAGTTCTCCCTTGTAAGTTCCAGGAGTCTTGATTCCATTGTGTGTGAATCTCCGAATGAGGGGTAGCAGTTCGTGCTTGGACCACCTTTGAGTCACATGACCACTCCTGAAAGTATCGCCAAGGGTCCTTAATGGTATGTGCTGAGGCATCAAACCCAAAACCTTCCCTTACCAGTTAAGGACTGGAAATGAAGAGACCTGAGAGATCTCTAGGAAAACCAGAATTATTTTCCCTCTTTGTCCAGAGAGAGGGGTCCCCTCACTGACTGTTCAAGCAGTTATTGAGTTTTCGCATTTTAAGCTTTAACTAAATAGATCTGTCCAGCTTCATGCTTTGCCCTGTCTGTGGGATAAACCTTGGCCACTGTGCATTATAGCAGTTCACTTTTCAGCGCTGTGTAGTATTCCAATCTCGGAATACAATGCCTGTTGCGCACTTGACTTCTCTCGGATGGAATCTAAATTCCATCACTCAGACCATTTCCATATGTTGGGACTTTTATACCCATCTCCATATGGACAGACTGGTATACACCCAGACTCACATATGCCTTTCCCAAACATCTCAGAACTGAATACCCCAGACCTGCCACTTGGGTTCAAGTCATCCACTGTCTTAATTTCCACGTGCTAGGTTTCTGAATTCCATCAAGCTTCCCTCCCCAGGTCCCACCAGTCAGAACACCTTTGTTTCTCATCACAAGGCTCCTCCAGTGATTGTGCGTTGCATGGAAAAGCCAGTGTCCGTTTATTACATTGTGTCCCTTGGAGATCGGCTGCCAGTCATATCTTCACATCAAAGTCAGAACCACGGCCAGGCTTACCCACCCTTGCTGCCAGGAAATGGGGAACTTCCTTCATTTCTTCGCCCATCTCAGAGACTCTGCAACATGCCTTGCCTTAGCTGTTAAGAGCAGAGCTGTGCCTGGCCCCCCTGCTGTGGTGGCCGAGAAGGGCCTTAGCCTCCTGCTCTGATCCTTATCACACATTTGTCCAACAGATCAGAATGACAGTATTTTTTATTTATACAACACCTTTTTTTTTTTTTGTCGGGGGGTGAGGGGGAGGGCTGGACTCAAAGGGGATAGAAGCCCGATGAAGCCTTTTATAGACCTTGGTTTGTTTACCCTGTGGAGACTGAAGGTCTCTAATGGACAAAGATGGGACATTTAAAGAAGGGAAAGAAGGAATGTGCCCTAACTGGAAGCCAGCTGCCAGGGTTTGCTCTTCTGTCTTTGGTCCTTGTAGATTATATTTATCTGATTCTCAAGGTCCCAGTGGGAGCTGACACCTACCTAAGGCCTGGGTTGCTGTTACCCGCTTTTGTGATGAGTCCTCCATTCTTCCTGCACCAGTATCCTGCCCCCATCAGCCTCCTGACCTTCAACCTCTGGTCTCCCTAGTTCTAACAGCAGCTTGTGGAGCCTGTTTCCGCCTTTGCTCATAAAATGTTCCTTTTCCTAGTACTTGGGCCCCCTTTCCCAGTCATTCCAGGCTCTCTTCCTGACTTGGTCAATTATTTCAAATCCTGAGAGTTTGGTCCACACCCAGATGAGTCCCAGCTGGGAAGAGAGTGTTAGGGTAGGCAAAGGTGCAGTGACAGATGCCTGAATTCTCTGGAGCGGGACCCAGTGCAGATGCCTAGGTCATTGGTACCTCAGTGAGGCATGGCTCAGTATTCCAGAAACTTGTACCAAGTGGGATTGTAGTTTATCCTGGGTTCAGAGCTCCTGCTACAAAGCTGGTATTTTCTGATCTCAGAGACCATGGTGTGGCTCACACTGTACTGATCCTTCCTGGAGCAAGTAGCTTTGTATGTTTGATTCTCTGAGCGACATCCTCAAAGGAAGATACCAGGTCAGAGCTTCAATGAGCCCCAATGGAGTCCACTCTCCTTATCAGGAGTCAATCCTGGTAACAAAACCACCCCAGCTGCTTGAAACTGGAGACTAATACAGGGACTCTGTTGCTCATGGGATAGAGAAACACAAGGTGATCTGGGCAATGGTAAAGGAAGCCAGTAAGTAGGTCCTGCCACCCCAAGACCGGAGAACAGAAAGGAAAGCCACAGACAAAGCCAGCTGAAGGTCCCATGCTGGGGGCAGAACCTCCACTGGTCTTGTGCAGGAGGCTGAACACGATCATGACATAAGAGTCTCTTCTGGGAGTGTCTTCTGAGAGAATGGGAGAAGAAAAGAGCTTCTTGCTCTCTCCTGCTCCGCATGTGTCCTGAGAACTGACAGGAAAGCTGGGAGCCATAGCATGCTGGCACTGGTGTGAGAAGTAATCCTCCAAGACAGAGCAGAGAAAGGGAGGGCGAGGAAGTATCACACAGTCTGTGGGTCCTGGGACAGTCGTGGCCACTTGTCCTGAGTCCCTGCACTAGTCAAGGGTGAGCAGTAACAAAACTACCTTAGGAGAGCGAATGAACTCAGTGCTTGGCCAGCAATGCCTGAAGCCTGGGTTCTCATCTCAGCATCATGGAAACTAGATATGGCCTTGTGGAGGAGGATCAGAAACACATATGGAGAGAGAGAGAGAGAGAGAGAGAGAGAGAGAGAGAGAGAGAGACAGAGACAGAGAGAGACAGACAGAGAGAGAGGGAGAGAGAGAGGGAGAGACAGAGAGAGAGACAGAGACAGAGAGAGAGAGACACAGAGAGAGAGACAGAGAGACAGAGAGACAGAGAGAGAGAGAATTTAAGGCCAGTCTGGGCTATGACCTTGGAAGGAGTAAAAGGGAGGAAGTAAATATGGAGGGAGGGGTAAAGCAGAGAGAGAAACAGGAGGGAGGGAAGGAAGGAGGAGGGAGGAATAGACCCTGACTAGTGACCTGAAACAATTACAACCTCCACACACCGTCTTAGATACAATATAACTAGAAATCTTTCCTGTTCATCGTCTGTAAGAAGTCTGTCTTTCACTAAGGAGGCTGTGTTTACAAACGGGCTTCCACGACACTCCCAGCAAGGCAGAGCTGGAGAGCTGAGCCCGTCTACTTATGCTCTCACTTGGATGTGCTCTCTCTCGTGGTCTGATCAAGTCCTGTGGGAAACTCATCTCACCCCACACTCCAGAGGGGACACACACTGGAAGCACAGGTGAGCAGCAACTGTCCCCTGCTTTCATCTGGCTCCCATCAAATAGCAGAGCGCAAGGCAGTTTCTATAACCACCGAAGCCCTTCACAGATACACAGTATGTATCTCCAACTGCTCCCTTAGGGACCATTAGAAGCCAGGCCATGCCTATTAACAGACAATGATGATCCTAATATGTGGACCCTGAAAAGAACAAGTTATAGAAACTCATTCCCGCTGTGCTGTGTTCCTGTGGCTCAGGGGATGTCGGCAGCCTGGCTACAAAGGGGACTGCCCTTGGGGCTGTAGTCACCTAGCTTGCTAATGAAATGGAGCATCAGTTACTAGGTGATTCCCATGCAAGACTAGCCAGTTGGTAAATGTGCTCCAGTGACTTTTCCATTTTCCTTCCTTCCTTTCTTTCTTACTCCCCTTTCTTTCTTTGTCTTTCTTCTTTCTTCCTTCCTTCCTTTCTTTCTTTCTTTCTTCCTTCCTTCCCTTTCCTTGTCTTTCTTTCTTTCTTCTCTCTCTTTTTTTCTTTCTTCCTTCCTTCCCTTCCTTCCTTCCTTTCTTCTTCTCCTTTCTTTGTCTTTCTTCCTTTCTTTTCTCTTCCTCTCCCTTCCTTCCTTCCTTCCTTCTAGTTATCTAAGTATGTTGACACATACCCATGATCCTAGAACTTGGAAAGGTCATTGCAAGTTTTAGACTAGCTTGGTTTGTAAAACATGTTCTGGGCCATCCAGTGCTATCCTCTGAGACTTTGCCTCAGAAAAGCAAGAACAACAACAACAACAAAATCAAGTTATGCCCTATTAAGTTTCTCTAATGGCTGCCAGGCCTAGCATGGCTTCAGTGTCCCCTGACTCCTAACCATTGGGTACTTTAACGCTATATTTCTATAACATGTCTCAGTTAACCTGGGCGATTATATTAGTTACACTTTCATCATTATGATAGAACACCTGACGAAGGGGATGTAAGGGAGGAAGAGGCTGTCCTGGCTCACGGTCTGAGGCTGTACCCACCACTGTGCAGAAGGCATGAGGGCAGGAGTGAGGCAGCTGGCAACATTGTATCCACCGTAAGGAGGCGGTGAGAGATGAACACCGGTGTTCAGCTCACGTTCTCCTTACTCAGTCTGGAACCCCCACTTCTGGAATAAAAGGCTGTGTGTTCTCTGCTCAGTTAACCCCATTTAGAAACTCCTTCAGACATATACAGGTTTGCTTCCATGGAGACTCTGAACGCCACTGAGTTGACAACCACGATCAGCCAACATATCGGCCAACACAATGTGGCTGAAGTCCTCGGGAGAGGCCAGAGCCACCTCGGAACTCACTGTAGCATCTGCTTCCTTCCTCTCAGAATGCTTGCTCTCAGGATAGCCAGCAACCTATGCAGACAGGTCCTAGTTGTGGGAGACTGACTACTAACACTATGGTACAGCCATGGAGGACTCCATCTTGGAAACAGATGCCTCAGCCCCAGGCAGGTCATCAGATGAAACCGTGGCCCCAGCATGTCCAGAATGCTTTGGCATCTTCATAGGAAAGTTTAGGGGTGACTATAGACATCTCTATTATATTGGTATAAATGTGTATGTGTATATGTATACATATATGTATATCATGTATCTGATAGGTAGTCATATATATGTATTGTGTCTGAATACATACATATAAGTATACATTTACACATACTATATATATTGTTTATATACACATTTTATACACACACACACACACACATATACACAAACACACTGCCCTTTTGAATTTTTGTTTGTTTTTAAGACAGGGTTTCACTCATTAGCCCAAGTCAGTTTAGAATTCACTATGCAGTCCAGGCTTGAACTCCTGAAATCCTCCTGCCTCAGCCTTCTGAGTTTCTGAGATTACTTGTATACCCCTGTCTTGTTCTGCAGGGAGTTGACTTAGTTTTTGTCTTGGCCCTCATTCAATCACTAACTACTCTTCAAGGAACATATAACAACTTGGAACAGAAGAGAAGTCAGGGAGAAAGGAGGAGATGGAGAAATAAGAGAAGTGTTTGGGGGATGGGGGTCCTTTATCAGGGTTTGAAGCAAGCTGGGCTGGTGTGGTAGAGCCCAAGGCATCCTGCCAGTGAGATGAGCTCTGAGCTGCTTGGAGCCTGTGTCAGGAAATCCTGTAGTATAGACCATAGCCAGGGCTGGGAAGAGGCAGGGAGGCAGGAGGGGTGATCTGGGTGAACCTCAAGGTTTCAGAGCTGGCAAGATATGTCAGCAAAAAGCCCTGGCCTGTCTAGACAAACGTTTGATTTTGAATCAAAAAGGGGGACGCTTGCAAGTGGGAAAGCAG
This sequence comes from Tokudaia tokunoshimensis, assembly GCA_036184795.1. Lineage (NCBI taxonomy): Eukaryota > Metazoa > Chordata > Mammalia > Rodentia > Muridae > Tokudaia > Tokudaia tokunoshimensis. The sequence continues at coordinate 9,212,980 of BTHU01000006.1, read as the reverse complement.
TTTAAGCAATTTTTCTCCTTTGAAGAGAACCATGAATTTTTAACCATCGACCCTGAAGAGAGACAAGGAGACTGCAGGGTGACACCAGGGATTTCAATATTGCCCGCTGACCGGGATGGATCTCGAGATGGGGCCATTTCTGAGATTGGACATTGACTCTTAGGGCTGAAGAGAAAGGTTTAACAAGGCCCCGGGGCATTGGGTAGAAGAGACAGGCTTCCACGGCAGCCAACCAAGACTGGGAATCCGTTACTCAGGCGGCCTGAGAAAATGATCAATTGGGCTGTTGACAGGGAAATCTCTGAGCCAGGTTTAGCTGACCTTGAAGGGGAGAAGTCCAGGCTAGGCTGCTTGACTCATGGTAGAGGTCTGTGACTGGTGGGAGACCCCAGAGTGTTAGTTCCTTCCTCCATTCATGTGACTTCATTCTGGGCAGATTTGGGGTTCTGAGGTCAAGCCAAGTGCACAAGTTAGAGAGTATGAATGAAAGAAACTTATTGGGGTCTTTCAGACAGAATCTACTAGAAAGGACCAGGGTTAACCTATATGCTCTTAAGACTGGGCGGCACCTGAGCTTAGGGAAAAATTTATATGTATCTATCTCTTTCTCTATCTATCTATCTATCTATCTATCTATCTATCTATCTATATATATATATATATATATATACATCTATCTATATCTACATCTACATCTATCTATCTATCTATATCTACATCTATCTATCTACATCTACATCTATCTATCTATCTACATCTATCTATCTATCTATCTATCTATCTATCTATCTATCTATCTACATCTATCTATCTATCTATCTATCTATCTATCTATCTATCTATCTATCTATCTATCTATCTATCAATCAATCTACATACCTGGGTTCAGGGGTCCACATCCACCCATCCAGCCTCTGCCTTGAACACCAGGCAACCAGCCCACAGAGAAAATCACCCAAACATGCAGTGTTTTATTAGCCTATGAGGGCTCTAACCTAAGGAACAGTTTCACAAATGGATGGGTTTAAAATTTGCATCTGTGAGTTTGGGGAGGCAAGGGAAAAAGGGGCGGAGCTGAAGGAGGTGGGTCCTTGGAGGCGCATGCGTGAAGGACGTGTTGCTGCAGCCTTTTCCTGTCTGTTTCTCTGTTTCCTATCAGCCACGAGGTGAGCTAGGATACTGAACCGTACGTACCTCCCCTGTCTCAATGCTCTGCCTCATCACGGCCTCACGGGGCATGGTCGGGTGATAGAGACAAATGGCCAGGAACCAAAATAAACCTTTTCTCCCTCAGAATGTTCCTTGGGTGTTTTGACACAGTGACAGAAAGTCTCACACAGTTGACATTCAGCTACTTCCCAGGTTCACAACCAGGAGTGAAGTTGTCGTCATGGCAGCGGATTCTAGCTCAGAAGAATTCTGTAACTTTTGGATGGGCTGTTTCACACAGGCCATGTGGATCGTGGAACACTCTGACTTCTCATTCTAGAAACCTGTCAATCTAAATATGCCTGCCTCTTCTGGTACTTTACCTCAGCATCTCAACACACAGCACCAACCATAGGATTTATTCTTATGTTACAAATTTTCCATTCTATATTTAGCCTCGTCTTGTTATGTCAGTGTTAACAACGTCCTGAATGTGACAGGAGTTTTGGAGTCATACCAGTTGGGTTGGAATCCCTCCTCTGCTGCTGTGTGACCTTGGGCAAAATGACTAATCTCTCTATGCATGTTTCCTTAACTACAAGATGGGCGTAATAGTAGTTGCTAAATTAGGGAAAATTTTGAGAAAAGAATGTAGACATCCTTAGCAGAGTACCTATCACAAGATGACTCCTCACGAGCAAGAATGTGTAGCAACATTGTGGTTATCAATGCCACTGTGTTTATGTTTTGCCATCTTGATAAGATGAATCAAAAACTCACAGTATATAAATGACTGTGTATTTGATTGATACAGTTTGAGCCTGAACTGTATCCAACAGGCTCACCTTCTGAGCATTTTTTTTTCCTATCTGGTGGTCCTGTTTAGGAATCCAATGGCGTATGATTGACAGAATAGTCATTACGGACAGACTCTCAAACTTATACCCACATACTCTCTTCCTGTCAACCAGAGTATGAGCTGCTGTTGGCTCATACTCCTGTAGCTGCAGATGGAGCTGCTTGCCCACTCTGCCTTCCCTGCCATCAGTGGACTGTAATGACTCTGAAACTGTGAGCCCAGAGATACCTTCCCACCCTTATGGTTTTCTGGTTAAGTATGTGGTCACGGCCTTGCAGAAGGAACCGACCGATATTTCACATGCAGAGGCAGTGATTCCTGGCGTAACCCCTGCCCTGAGGTGCTCTCTGATGCAGAACAGTGGACACTTTCTACAAAGCAGAGTATCAGGAACTATGGATAAGAAAGGGTGTTGGAACAGAAGTGCATCATGGGTAGGAATGAGGAGGTCTTGTTGGGGGGGGGGGCTGTGATTAAGGCACCAGTTTGGGAGCAGAGCTGACCTGAATTTAAAGTAGGGGGCCATAATATAATTTTGGATGATATATTAATTTTCTCATTGCTGTAACAAAATAGTTGCTAATAGCAACCTCAGGACAGAAACGTTTACTTTGACTGGAAGATTGTGTGACAGCCATCATGGTGGGGAAGGCATGGCCACAGAAACTCGAGGCAGCTGGCTACATTGTGTCATGTCCATCATGGTGGGAAAGGCTTGGCCACAGAAACAATGTAATCTGGTTACATTGTATCCAGATCAGAGAGCTGAATGCCAGTGCCCAGATCACTTTCTTTGTATTCAGCCCAGGACCCCAGCCAGTGGCATGAGACCACCCACATTTGGGGTGGGTCTTCCCACCTCATTTCAATCTTTCTGGAAACACCTTCACAGACCACGTCCTAAGGTGTGTCTCCCAGGAGATTCCAAATGCATCCTGTTAGCCCTGGGGATGAACCTGAGACACACCCCAGTTTCTAGTATCTGTGAATCCAGCTTAAAAGCAGAGCTCTGAGTTCCTTTTCCAAAGCCTTTTCCATGTGGGCAGGAAAGTCTGGCTCAGTCTGGCACCGTAAACACCCTGAGCCCCATTTGTCGCCCAAGGGCTTAGCTTCAGAGAGTCCCCCGAGAGTCAGTGACATCCCTAAGAGTCCTGTTAGAATGGGAGTCCTAGCAGGTGACAGTGGCCTTGAAGAGATGATGTTAAAAAAACAACCAGGGCCAGCTTGGGAGAGGTGTGGCCTGGAAGGCAGCAACTGGGTTCTGGATCTACCCCTTCCTGAAGCTGGCTTGCTCCAGGGCTTCTCACTTCCAGATAATTGCCAGCTTCACAGGATCCAGTGATGAGATTCTGTCCCAATAGATATCTACCATCTCAACTAAGGGTATGTTAATGGCTCCCCTTCCTTACAGGATAACAGGAGATGCTACAGTTCTTGGGACAGATTCACACACAGTAGGTTTCTCACATGAAGAGTTGACTGGTGTTTTCAAGGTGACAAGACACTTAATACCAACAAAATGACATCAACAGCAGCCCATCCCCTCCTCTCCCATACATAGCCTGCCTTCTCTTGCCTAGGAGTAGGATGTCTGCACACCACCTGGAGACCAGCCAGGCTAATTAGTCCAGCATCACAGGCGTGACGAGGACCCACTAAGAGATGATGGTTTGCAAATTCGGGGTGAACTATTTAATTGATCAAGGCTGCTCCTCCAGTTGCCACATCCAGTCCTCGAGGGCCTGGCTGGGCAGGGGGCGAGGCTCTGGGAGAGGAAGCTGGTGCAGATTCCTGATGGCTCTGACTTTTTCCTTACCCCAGACACAGCTCAGAGGGCATCAGCCATGCCAACAGACCTTAGCACCTGACTTTACACAGCTCCAAAGTGTTTGGGGTGGCTACAAGAAGGTGGATGGGTTTCTGGGGGACCATCACACTGGGGTCAGGGTGTGTGGAAGTGAACTTTTGTTCAAGGACTGTGTCAATGGAGAAGAGCTTTGGCCTAGTGGTGTTGTGTGTGTACTTGTAATTGTTTGGATGTATGCATGCACGTGGGCATGGGTATATGTGGGTTCAGAAATCAGAGGATGAGCCTGGGTCTCACCCTGGGTATCTTTCACCTTTTTGAGACAGGATCTCTCACTAGCCTGGAGCTGTCAGTGAGCCCTCCCCAGTGGGTAGGCTCAGGCCAGCACTGCCACATGTAGCTTTTACATTTTATTTTTTATGTGCATGGGTGTTTTGCCTGCATCCATGTATATGTACTATATATGTGCCTGGTGCCTGGGGAGGCCAGGAGATGGCATTCAGTCTCCAGGAACTGGAGTTACAGATGGTTGTGAACCACTTTGTGATACTTGAGTGTGGGTCCTCTGCAAGAGAAGCCAGTACTCTTATCTGTTCAGCCCTGATTTGTTTTTTTTGTTTGTTTGTTTGTTTTTTCTTTTTTTAAACATAGATTCTAAGGATTAAACTCTGGTCCTTCTTCAGGAAAAGTGTGACAGACTTTTCCTGAGAAGCATCACACACACACACAGACATAGAGACAGAGATAGAAACAGACATACATACACAGAGAGAGAGAGAGAGAGACAGAGACAGAGAGACAGACAGACAGACAGAGAGACAGAGAGAAACAGAGACAGAGAAAGGGAGAGACAGACAAGCAGACACACAGAGAGACAGAGAGGAGATAGAGACAGACAGACAGACAGACAGACACACCACTCACACAGAGAGACAGAGACAGAGAGACAGACAGACACGCATGCACAGGCAGACAGGCAGATACACACACCTAGTTACCCTAGATAGAGAGCTGAGACTGATCGAAGCACAAATACCACTAAATTCCAACTTGGTAAACCAATGAGTTTTACAGGAGTCAGGTTGCTGGGTCATGCCCATGAAACCCTTACCTGAGCAGGAGGAAGGAAGCCCTTTGCCTGCTGTAAGCATATCACCTCCCCTTCTTGCTCCTCAAAGGTTTGTAAAAGGTTCCTGGCAAAGCATAACTGTAGATACAGAATCCCCAGACCCAGGACTCCATGGCTGCAGAGCAAGGGGCACTTAGAGCTCAGAAACAGAACCTGGTGCGATGGCTGAGTCTATGAGAGAGAGAAAGAGAGAGAGAGAGAGAATGACAATAAACACACATACATATGTACATGCATGCACATGTAAGTACAAATCATAGGGTAGCTTGCTAGGTATGTGGATAAAAAGATGATTGATGATAGATGATAGACAGATACTAGATAGGTGATAGATAAATACATAGATAGATGATAGATACATAGATGATTGACAGACACATAGATATATACATAGATGATAGATAGATAGATAGATGATAGATAAATAAATGATAGATGACTGATAGATATATAGATGATGATAGATAGAAGATAGATGATAGCTAGGTTGATGATGGATGATAAATAATTGATATATAAAGGATAGATGATAGGCAGATGGTAGCTAATAGATAACTGGTACACAATAGATTGGTACATGATAGACAGATGATAGAAGATAGATCGGCAGATGACACAAGATGGATGGACAGATGATGGATGGACAGATGATGGACAGATGGCTGAGAGATGACAACAGGTAGCTGGAGGTGGGTGAGGCCTGCCAGAGTGTACACATTCCCTATCACCACTGCAGTCTGTCACTGGAAGCAGGAAGCCAAATTCTTAAGGCCAAGGCTACAGCTACCCATGCTGGCTAAACATTTGAGAACGAGTCTTAATTTCCTTACCGGGTTGGGGGAGGGTCTGCAATTAGGTCTGTCTGGCACACTTGGCTACATGCCTCTCATAAGCTTTGCAAATTTCAGGCAGCCACACAGCCTCCCTGGGCCTCAGTTTCCCAGTCTGCTGGTACTGACTGTCTCAAATGTTACTTTAGCCCAAACTAACTTTCCAGTAGTCGGAATCCACACCTTCAGCTTCTCTGGCTTGAGAGGGTCAGGCGGCATCTGCAGAACTCTCTCACACCTAGTGGTGGAGATGGAGCTATTCCAGGGGCCTGCAAATGAGCTGTTGGCTCATATGTGTGCTAATAATAATAATAATAAAAGTATCTGCACACACACACACACACAAAGGAAATGAGATTCCCAAGAACACTCCCGCTTATGAAAGTGCAACGGGAGAGGCAAGGGACTTTTCATGCCTCTGAGGTTTAAACACTAAGGGACATCCCCAGGCATCAGATATCTCAGGAAACAAGGAGGTCGAGGTCCTGCTGGGCTGACACATATGGAAAATGTTAAGTGGGAAGGCAAGGGAAGTAAGAATATACACCCGTTCAGGAGACACCTCGATTTGTTTCTGGGGAAGGAGGAAATTGATGTTCATGTGAACAAGACACGAGGGTGAATGGAGCTAAATCCCAATAGAGGGGCCGGCTCGTAGCGAGAGCTCAGGGTATAGAGTCTCTCCCTCTCTGTTTTTCTTGCTCCCTTTCTCCCTCCCTCCTGTGTGTGTGCATGTATGTATGCATGTTTGCATGCATACACGTATATATGTGTGGTGTGTGTGTGTGTGTGTGTGTGTGTGTGTGTGTGTATGTATATGTGTAAGAGCTCAGGGCATAGAGTCTCTCTCTCTCCCTCTCTCCCTCTCTCTCTCTCTCTTCCTTCCTCCCTCCCTCCTGTGTATGCATGTGTGTGCATTTGTATGAATGTGTGTGTGTGCATGTGTGTGTATGCATGTGTGTGTCTGTGTGTGTATATGCATGTGTGTGCATGCTCTTGCCCACATGCACCTGTGTATCTACCATCATTGTTCTGTTCTGTGTCTCTGCAGGTATGTTTGGGTTGGCCTGTGTACGCATATGGAGGCTAAAGGTCAACCTCAGATGTCATCTCTAGGAGATGTCTGCTTTGTTTTTGAAGCAAGGTCTCTCACTTGACCTGTGCATTAGTTTACTTCCCATAGGTATGTTGAAATTGACACTGAGAGAAGTTGGGGCAGGAATTCAAGGCAGGCAGTTGGAGGCAGGAACAGATGCAAAGGCCATGGAGGGATGCTGCTTATTGGTGGGTTCTGGTGGATCACTCATCCTGATTTCTTATATACCCCAGGGCCAGCTTGCCATGGGTGACACCACCCACGGTGAACTGGCATCTCCCAAGTCAACTCTCTCAGACCTATCTAAGCCATCGTGATGGAGGCATTTTCTCCATTGAGGTTCTTCTCCCCACACAACCCAAGCTTGTGTCAAGTAGATGAAAAAACTAACCAGGAGGCTAGGTTAACTGGTCAGCAGTGTACCCATCCCCACCTCCCCAGCACTAAGATCACAAGCGTGAACCACCACACCCAGCCTCAACACACCCAGCCTCTTCATGTGGAATCTGAGGTCCCTCGGGCAACTGTGGCTAGGAATCGCATCCCTAACTGTCGTCATTTTCTTTGATCTCTTAGGATTCTCCTTGTAAACTTCTCTTCTCCGAATACTTCCCAACATCTGTAGTGAACAATGTGTCCCGATTTCAAAATCTACTGCTCTGACTAGTTTATCGAGGGTCCACGGGCAGATTTGTTGACGCTGATGAGCCTCAGTTTCCCTTACCAGCAACTGCTGGCAATTTGGTTTTTATACACTGAATTGGGCAGAAGATAGGTGGGTGGGGGTTGTGGGGACAGACCTCCTGATAGGTAGACACTTCATAATCATACTTAGGAATATAATATTAAGTCCATGCCACCCCCTCATTTCCACAGCTGACTTTTGGTGTCTCCAAACATCATGCTTTAAGATGACTTATTGGAGAGGACCTGCCTGAATCATATGAAGTTCCATCTACATATTCTAATGTTACCCAGAAATCACTGGCTGGAACGGCTCTTTCCTACTTCTCTGGGTTGATTAAAAAGAAAAAGGGTTTTGTAATTTTATTTTATCTCAGTGAGTGTTTGCCTGCACGTGCGTATATGAAACATGTGTAGAGGCCAGAAGACAACATTGAATTCTCTGGAACTGGAACTGGATGGAGTTATAGATGACCTATACTACAGATGAAAGAGAGAACTGGATATATATATATATATATATATATATATATATATATATATATATATTGAGAGAGAGAGAGAGAGAGAGAGAGAGAGAGAGAGAGAGAGAGAGAGATTCTGAAACACTGGGAAAGAATTAAAAGTGCTTCCCGGGTTTGTTGGTATGGATCACTCCTCCATACAGAAGTGTCACAGGCAGGGATCACATGACAGGCATGTGTTCTATGCAGCTCCTGATCTCACATTTAGTAGATTGTAACTAAGAATGATTTTTCCATATTTTTTTAATGTTTATAAGGAAAATATCGTAACAGTGTCTCAGGACTCAAGGAAAGCATACAACATTAAAATTTCAGTGTCTGAAAAAAAAAATTAATCAAGTGTCCTTGGATCCCAGCCTGACTGACTGTTTGGGACAACTCTGAGCTATCACACTATCACAGCAGCAGAGTCCTACTGTGGTCAAGAGCAGACTCCGGGAAGATGCTGATGGCCTTTGCAGAAAGAAAAAAAAAAAGAATACCACCCTGTATGTCCAAGACAGCACAGGGAGAACACATTTTATCCAAGTGTGTGCCTGTGTGGGCAGAGGCCAGAGAGGGCACTGGATCCTCTGGAATAGGATGGTGGGTGTGAGCTGTCATTTGGGTGCTAGGAGTCAAACCCACGTCTTCTGGAGGAGGACCATTGCTCTTAGCAGCTGAGCCATCTCTCCAGCCACACAGCTTCTATCTTCCTTACTGCTGACTAGTAACTGGCTTTTCTGATTTTGGGTAGTTGTAGCTTCAGAGTGGATTAAACACTAGGCTGTTGAAGATCTAGGCAAGCAGTCTAAACTATATCCCAGTCCTGTTATTAAGACTTACTTACTTATTTTTTTTATTATATTTACTTATCTATTCTATCTATCTATCTATCTATCTATCTATCTATCTATCTATCTATCTATCTATCTATCTATCTGTGTGTACTATGTGTGTGTGTGTGTGCATATGAGTATGTGTGTGCACATGTGGAGGTCAAAGGACCACTAGCAGGTGTATGTTCTCTCCCTTTATATTTTGGATCCTGGAGATTAAACAGGTTGTCAGTCTTGGCCGAAATTGCCTTTATCCGTAGAGCCACCTTGATGGTTCGGACTTTTAAGGTTTTGAGGCAGGGTCTCTGGAGTCCAAGTAGCAACATGGGTGCAAACAGACTGAGGGAAGAGGCTTCAGACTTCACGAATTGCCTTCTGCTACCAGACAGGAAGAAGACCGGGGTGGTGGTGGTGGGGGGGCGGGGAGGGAGGCAGACATTGGGAACGAGCTATGTTCGGAATCTTGTGGATCTGCATACTCTGTCCTTCATTTGTCACAAACCATGCCTGACGCTCCCTCCACCCTCACCGCTCAAACCTCCGCTTAGCCTCCATTCTATGGTTTTTCCATGGAGGAAGAGAGGAGGAAATAATTCCCTACAGCAAATTGCGAGCAGTGAGCTGAGCCAGATGTAACAGTCTCCGGCACTTGACCTGCGGCTCATAGCAGTTAACTCGGACTCCCTAGAAAAGCTTGGGAGTTAATAACATCCCCTTCTCTTGTCCCTGGGGAAGCTCTGCCTCCTCCACTCAGATCTCACTGGGTGAGCCTAGCACAAAACGCAGAGGGGGGGGGAGAGGGGGAGGGGAAGCCCACATGAACTCACAACTACCTGGAATCCACGCTTAGGGAGCAAAAAGCCTGTGTGGACCAGAGCCTCATCAGGAGAATTTGGGACAGAAAAAAACAACAGATCTTTTGGAAGACTCAAAACCACATGAGAAATAGAGACAGAGGGGGAGGCCATCATCTGAATTCAGGCGATACCACACTAGAGTCCTCATACTCTGGGTCCATCCAGCCTTGAACGCCTGGATCATAAGTTCTGGGACCTTGGGTAAGTCCCTTGATCTCTCCAAACCACTTCCTTGGTCTGTAGTGAGTCCGGAACCAGAGCACTCAAGGGAAGCTATTAGTATGCTGCTGGGCACAGGCTAAGCATGTGTCCGTCAGGGCTCAGTGCTTCCAGTCAGCATCTTTTGTTCTTGTTGCTGCAGTTTGCACTAAGTACCTGTGCAAGGAATTGACTTGGGTGTTCCAGGTCCCTCCAGATCACACCAACAGGATGAAGGGAAAACTGTAGAAGTCCTGTGGAGGCTCACAAAAAAAAAGGTCGAGAAAATGGGCATTTGTACCATGAACCCTAGAAAGGTGAACCCCAGATCTGCCCCAAGCCAGTTGCATAACAAGTCTCGAATTGTCAGTCATCTGCAAAGCAGTGGTGAGAATCCCTGTCTTGTTAATTAGCTTGCTACTGAGCTGATGGTTAGAAGAACACATCCAAGTACCACCCATTTCTCTAATGGAATGTTACGATTTGCTGAAAGTGTTCTCTCTAGTCTAGACCCTGTTGCATCTCTTGTCTGAGCTCCATCCAGACCCTCGACCCGTGCCCAGGAATCTGAGGCCATCTTTCCCATCCTACCCCACCTACCCACAGAAAGCCGCCTCTATGCTCTGATGGTTTCCTCCTGTGTAGCTCCTCTCCTGGTGTTTCCATGGATCCTGAGCTGCCTGGCCACTGCAATAGGAACCAGATTATTCTCTTTTGGGGATTCCTGGGTTTCAGGCTGCTACTGTTGGGCCAAGTGTGGTTAACCAAAGGGTCTTCTTCATGGCCGGATCAAGCATGCGCAAAGGCAGAAGACACACAGGAGTGGCTCAGTCAGGTTGGATCTACTCATTGGGAGTCACAGGAAATGTGTTCTTCTGCAAGATAGAAATTTTTAGGCATCCAAAGAAGAAGCATCCCAGTGGATTGGTAGATTACTTTTCTCGCATGATAAGAATCCTGCCAGAGACAGACTCAGGGTCTTTGGAGTGGCCTTATATGGTAAAGTCACGAACAATGTGGATACTTTCTTACACTCGTCCTCATGGTCACAAAGTGGCTGCTGCCACGGTTACCATCAAGTCCTAACAAGATAAAATGCAAAATGGGAGGGAAGAAGGCTCATGGGAAATAGCTCTCTTCTGGACAACTCTTGAATCAGGGATGAGAATCTCTGCAGAAAGCCTTTAACCGAATGTTGCCTTTATTTTCCTGAATGTTGGATTGCAGTGGCCCGAGCAGTTTCATCACTAAGGTTGTGGGGTATGCTGACATTAAAGCAAATTATTGGTAGCATTATTCCCATTGCTCCCTTGAAAGAAATTAGGGTTTTGCCAGCAAAGCAAAAACAAAAACAAAAACAAACAACAGAAAAACCCACCAAGAGTGATCAAGAGTCTACAGTGACAGCTGTCTCCTCACGGATGTCCTAATATGGACTGGGGGCAGGAAGTACTTGTCTAGCATGTATGAAGCCCTAGGGTGCAATCTTCTCCCCCTCATAAACCAGGCACAGTGGTTTATGCCTGGAATCCCAGCTCTTGGGAGTTGGAAGCAGGAGGAACATTAGTTTAAAGTCACTGTCTTAGTCAGGGTTTCTATTCCTGCACAAACACCATGACCAAGAAGCAAGTTGGGGAGAAAAGGGTTTATTCAGCTTACACTTCCATGCTACTGCTGATCACCAAAGGAAGTCAGGACTGGAACTCAAGCAGGTCAGGAAGCAGGAGCTGATGCAGAGGCCATGGAGGGATGTTCCTTACTGGCTTGCTTCCCCTGGCTTGCTCAGCCTGCTCTCTTATAGAACCCAAGACCACCAGCCGAGGGATGGCACCACCCACAATGGGTGAGGCCCTCCCACTCTTGATCACTAATTGAGAAAATGCTCCACAGCTGGATCTCACAGAGGCACTTCCCCAACTGAAGCTCCTTTCTCTGTGATAACTCCAACTTGTGTCAAGTTGACACAAAACCAGTCAGTATAGCCATCCTGAAGTATAGAGTTCAAAGTCAATCTGGGCTGCAGAGAGAGTTCAAGGCCAGCCTGGGCTACACAGGGTTCATGGTCAGCTGGGGCTGTGTGTGATCTTGTCTCAAAGATGCTAATCCGACACCAGAAGAGCTTCCTCTGCTTACAGACCCTGCTCCAACCGAGTGTGAAGTGGGGTCTTGAGGTGTCCTGGCGCCGAGGGTATGCGTCTTCATTCTACAAGACCACAGAGGACAGAGCATCTGATCAGTTTTCAGAAACAGCATGAGCCTCTGAAGCAGTGTGTCCTATAATGCCAATGGAAGAACCCGTGTCTCCTGGGGAGACACGTGCAGGAGAAGGGGGTCCAGCCGCTGTACCCCGTGCTCAACTTTCAGGAAACAGTCTCTCCAATGAAATGAAAGGATTTGAGAACTCTGAGAAATACCCAGGCCTCATTTACCACAACACTCTTTTTGCTTCCAGCAGCTCATGAATCTTACACAATGGAAAAAGAAACTTAGTGTGGGTAGGTGGGTGAGTGGGCGGGATTTCACTGGTCTATGCCGAGTCTGGGAATCATTTTGTTAGCTCTTATGTTAGCCATACTCCTGAGAACTCTCTGCAGGGGGAATATATATGTATATGTATGTGTATGTGCATATATTTGTTTGTTCTTAATTTTTAAAAGTTAAAATTTTTTCATACAGTATAGTCTATCATGTTTTTTCTTTCCCCCAACTCCTCCCTACCTACCAAACTTTATGTTCTCATATCTCTCTCTCTCTCTCTCTCTCTCTCTCTCTCTCTCTCTATATATATATATATATATATATATATCTTTTCTCCTCCTCTTCAGCATAAATCCCTGAGCCCTACCTGAGGCAGGCATTTGATGAAGACACCCTATTGATCTATTTATTGATGAGTTTGTTTCTGCTCTTAAGAGCAGAACTGCATCACGGTTTAGAGGGTAGATTGGCCAGACAAGCCTATTCACCTCCATCTGCTTATCTGGAAAGAAAAAATGGGCAAACACAAGTTCCTTCACAGTTAAGGTTAACGCAGGAATAAGGAATCCATGATATATAAAGAGGCTCGCAGCCAGTGCTTAGAAAGTCACGTGCCAGCATTTCCCCCAATCACTCGCTTGGCCATTGTGCGTGAGGTCTTCACCCTCCTGCCGTTCTTTGAAATGGGCTTGCTCACCGTGCTGAGCGGAACCACGCTGAGTATTTTCAATATAGAGTGAACTCAAGTAGAGCTGAAACCGGTTCCTGGATGGAACATCACAGGTCAGAAAAACCAGTAGAGTTCGCACCTGAGACGCAGTTGCAGGTGGCAGCTGGACAACTCTCTCGGGGCCCACGCGTGGGAAACTCTTCCGAGGGACATAGTGAGGCCAGGGCCCAAGCTACACGCGGTGACTTTCCTCAGAATCCTTTCAAAGTGTCAGAGGATATTGGAACCATGCGAAGGAGGAAGGTGGTGTTTGAAACATCGGGAGAGAGAACCAATTGGAAACAATTGTCTTCCACTCTGTGTATTAAATCACTTTCCTGTTTTATGAGGTAGATAGAAAAATAATAAGAAATTATTTCCCCCTGAGGTACTGGGGAGAAATTGTCCTGCGGTATTGGGCTAGGGTCTCTTGTACCGGTTAATAGCAATTTCAAGGCTGTTTTATTTTAACACACAAATAGAGACTTAGGGAAAGGTGTGATAGGAGCACTAGTTCCTGGATCGTTGAGGGTTTAACATCTGGGCTCTTCCCACCTAATTCCTTAAGGGAAATCCTATTTCGGTGAGAAGCCTCTCGCAGGAACCTGGGTACTTACTCAGGGGAGGTGAGCTAGGTGTTTTGGGAAGTTCGATCACCGTGTCGGGGATCGATTGGGTGAATTACAGCCCCAGGGACTTGTGGGTGGGGGTTAATTACTATTTATGGTCAAACTCATGCTCTTACTCTGTTAATCAGAGGAGGAGCAGTAGAGGGCAACCCACAGAACCTGGGTGACCCTAAAGTCGTTCCGAGTCATTCAGGAAAATATATCTCACGGGTGTTTATACCGTTTGTGGTACTGAGTGCAACAGAGAGTATGTGATAGAAGAAACCCCATAAAGCACCTACTGTGTGTCCCATAGAGATGCCCTCATAAGGAAATGTTCTAGTGGGGTCTGCAGGCAAAACAAGGGTGATGTTTAAGCCATTGCTACACTTCTAAGATAATCACAATCATTCTCCACATCCTTCTAGTTGTGGCTTCTTAGTATTTGCTGTCCTTAAGACAAGGACTTCTAACGAATAGAACCATTAAGGAACTGTAAGCTGTGACTTCGGCCAGCCAGGAGACTCTCCTCTCTCCATGGGCTTACCTCAGTGTGTGTCTATGTGTCTATGTGAGGTGAGAGAAAGTTTCCAGGGCTGGAAAGATGCTGCGAAGAAATGCCCAGCACAAGTCAGATGACTTCATTAGGGCGACAACCTTTGCCCTTTTGATTCTCTGACAGGAACGTCTCCAAGGACAGAGGGTTTATTTTGTGTCCCAGTTTGGATGTTTTAATCCAGTGTCTCCCACTTTGGTGCTTCTGGGCTTGTGGCGCACATGTGCACACACATCGGGAGGTGAGAGATGAAGACAATGAAAAGATCCCCGTGTGCAAGACACTGAGGTCTCTTCCAGCCAAGCTCCCAGGGAGCAAGTGATACCCTCAGCCCCACAGGCCCAAAGAATGGAATCAGCCTTTAATCACAGGAGCTTCTGGTCATGGTGTTTTATCACAGCAACAATGACCCTAACCAAGACAGAAATTGGTACCAAGATAGTGGTGTATTGCTGTAACAGACCTGACCATGTTGTGTGTGTGTGTGGGGGGGGGGACTACTGTGAAAGGACTTTGGAACTTTGGACCAGAAAAGCCATTGAGTGTTCACAAGTTTGGTGAGCTGTTCTGTGGGAGTTTGGAAGATAAGAATATTCAGAGAAATGCAGAGGATAAAAGACCTGTCTTGTGGCATTCCAGAGGGACGTTTGAGAGACCCTTAATAAGGACTCTCTCAGGGCTGCTGCATATTTTGAGTTCAGAATCTGCAGCTTCTGGTCATCTGGGGATGAAGAATCGGCTGCCATTAACAAGAGATCAGATCTTCTAAAGCAAAGTCTTTCCTTTCCTGGGACAATGGATGCTGGTCAGCTGGGGCTGAAGAACCAGCTGTCGTTATGAAAAGACCAGCATCATCAAGGTGAGATCTCCTGGGAAGTGTTTTCTCAGCCAGCACACAGAAATTGTGTTTCAGAGGTGGCCAAGGTTGTACCTCATGTGGGCAGCCGGACCTCGTGTGTAAGGATCACACAGGTCTCACTGGTTTTGAAGGCATCATGGAAGGGTCATGGAGAGCAGCTGAACCTTGGCACTGTGCGGCAGGGCTGGAGTCCCTGAAGAGGCCCCAGGAGAGGATATTGATAGGCGCAACCCAGTTTCAGCAAGGGGCCCCAAGATTTTGGAGATGCCAGTACTGTGGGATGACCACCACCAGCACCAGCACCAGCACTGGAGGAGAACCAGCTTGAACCTAGAAGACAAGCTGTGTGTGCTACAGAAGGTGGGGTCAGAGAAGTAACTGAGGCCTTTTAAAGCAGTTCAGAAGATCATGAGTGGACCCCAGACCTCACACACCGAGTAGACTCTGCTGGACCTCCGATTTGCTTTGATCTAAATGTGGCTGTTACCTCTTGAAGGAAATATATGTATATATTTATATGCCATATAAATAAATATGCCATATGTAGCTATATATATAATTATATAACTAATTTTTATTTTATGTAGGTCCACAGTTGAGAGATTTTTTTCACTTTTAAAAGAGTTTTTTTATTATTATTATTATTTATTTATTATTATATTTATTTTATATATTTATATATATTTATTATAGATTTATTATTATTATTATTATTATTATTTTAAAAGAGACTTTGACTTTTTAAAGCATCTGGACTTGTAAAGACTGTGGGACCTTTTATTTTGAAAGATGTTTTACATTGTGACATCTACACTAATGTGTGACCTTGGGGCTGAGCAAGGCAGTAAAAGTTGTGGCTTAACAGCGATGTGTTTGTGCGTCAGGCTGACAAAGGGTCTATTGTTCTGCTAGTTACGACACAAGGTACAGTCATGTGATAGGAGGTACCCAAATTGAACAAATGTCTCCATAAGACCGGGCCGTAGGCAAGCCTGTAGGGCATTTTCTTAATTGGTATTTATTGATATGGGATGGCCAAGCCCATTGTGGGTGGAGCCATCCCTGAGCTGGTTGACCTGGGTTCTATAAGAAAGCAGGCTAAGCAAGCCATGGGGAGCAAGCCAGTAAGCAGCACCCCTCCATGGCCTCTGCATCAGCTCCTGCCCCCAGGTCCCTGCCCTGCTTGAGTTCCTGCCCTGACTTCCCTTAATGATGAACAGTGAGTGATGTGAAAGTATAAGCCAAATAATTTTCTCCCCAACTTGCTTTTGGTTCTCGTGTTTATCACAACAATAGTGACCCTAACTACGATACTGCTCATCTCTCTTGGGTCTTGACTTCATAGTATCTGCTCACTCCCATGAGCTGATCCTATGGTTCAATGAGTCCAGAGTCAGCCATGTTTTTATGCAAATTAAGAACCATGCTCTTCCCTCCAACCTCACATCCTCTCCAGACAGGAAGTTGCAAAAGTCAGACTCCAATAAGCTCACAGGACACACCAGTGAGTGGCGTTTGGTCATCAAGACAACAGCACGGAACTCAGCAGGTTCAAGCAGGTTTGGTCCAACATCGTCTGCTGGGCAGGAAATGGAGAAACATAAGGAGCAGCAGAGGAGGAATCTGGAAATGTAAATCCAGGCTAAGAGAGAAAAACCAAGGTAGGCAGACAGATGTTTTCTTCTGTGGTCTAAGATCACCCTCGGGTGTTGGCTCTCAGGGATGGGTGAGAGGACAATTAATTAACACTCGTTAGAGACTTTCAAAGAGCAGGAAGAGATGGAGCTGTAGAATTAGGTAGCTTTGATCACAAGGTCTGAGACAGAGCAGAAAGTGGCCACTGTGATCACCTTAATCTGGGGCCCAGCCTCTTGTAGCAACAGCTAGACAGAAACTGGTGTTTTGTCAAGTCCATGACTGAGGGACTCCTAGAAACAATTTTCAACCCTCCAGTCCCAAGGCAGGATGGACAAAGAGTTCAAGGCATAGAGAGACCTGAGGGCATCTTAATCTCCACTTCCATCTCTTTCCACTTCCTTGGGTTTCTTTCCCTGGTGTCACTGGGAGCTTGGGCACCAGGCCCCATATAAGTTTTCTATGTTTAATCTTCACATTGGTCTTAGGAACCAAGTGTCACTTACCTTCATTTGAGGACACCATGGTTCAGAACAGGGAGGGGACTTTCCTAAGGGGAAGGTACAGTCAGAACACTTGACAGCAGACAGACTCTAGGGCTGTGTGTGTGTGTGTGTGTGTGTGTGTGTGTGTGTGTGTGTGTGTGTGTCTGTGGGCACTGGCCACGACTTCCGCTGCACAGTTTTAAGGTGCCTTAGCCATGATCTCCAGTCCCTCTGTCAGATGCACCGGCCACAGGCTGAAGAGACGGCTGGAGAGAAGAGGTGACTGCTGGCTTTCCAGAGGACCTGGGTTCAGTTCCCAGCATCCTCATTGGGTGGTTCCCAACAACCACCTAGATCTATAGCTCTAGGGGATTAGATGCAGGGGATTCTTCTGGCCTCTTAGGGCACCCACACACATGTACACACAAGCACACTCACACACATGCACATGCCCACAAGCACATGCACACACATACACATTTGTGGAAAATTAAAAATAAAAAGCTCTGTCTGGGGGCTGGAGAGATGGCTCAGGAGTTTAGAGCACTGATTGCTCTTCCAGAGGACCTGAATTCAATTCCCAGCAACCACATGGTGGCTCACAACCATCTGTAATGAGATCTGATGCCCTCTTCTGGTGTGTCTGAAGACAGTTATAATGTACTCATATAAATAAAATAAATAAATCTTTTTTTTTTTTTTTAAAAAAAGCTCTGTCTTGGTTCCCAAATCACTTCATTTTAGTTTTTTTTCACATTTATTTTTTTGTGTGTGTGTGTTTGGGGTGGGGGGTAAACTCCATACCACGGCACATGTGCGGAGGTCAAAGGTCAACTGTGGGAGTCAGTTCTTTTCTTCTGCCCTGTGGGTTCCAGGGATCCACACAGGTGGTCAAACGTGGCCGTAAGCAGCAAGCACCTTTAGCTGCTGAGCCATGTAGCGGGCTCCAGAGTCCGTATTCTTAGCCTTCCCACCAACTCGTCTCCATGGTGCCCACTGATGACTTTTGCAGGGCTTTTGAGAGGGAAACCTTTACAGACAGGAGTAGTACCGCCTCATCCCATCCTGCTTCCCAGAAAGAGGATCTTAATTCTCTTCTGAGAAAACACTATACAACCCAGCTCTATGGGGTGGGAGATACCCCAGGGGCATCTCCAGGATCTTGAGAGTATCACAGAGGAGGCAGAAACAGCTCTCTGACAGAACAGTGGTAGCCTTTGAACTTGGAGCCACTCAAAGGCACCCACACTGTAGTTACCTGGTCCCCAACGCCCTGATTCAGCAACCCCTTGCCAAACCTGCACTCACAAGTTCCTCTCTGTCCAATCCGTAGCAAACTTGTTTCCCAATTCATGACAAGAAGATATTGTGTCAAAAACCAAGTGACACTGTGGTATGAGATCCAACACCCAGTGTGCCCCCCCTGCCGCCAAAGACTCCCATTGTTCTGCCCTCCTGGTGGTGGGAGGTGAGATCCAACAACAGTCAGAGCCTGTGAGTCAGTTTGTGGTCTCTATAATCCGACTTTCAGACACTGGGGAGTTAGGGGTTTGAACATGGACCCTGGCCAAGGGTGGGGTCCAAAGTGAGGCGATTTTCAGCCTAACCTAGGAGTCATCTTGTATTCATCTGGCTTCTCCCTGAGGCTGCCCACACCATGAAGGGCCCTCACATCCCAACGCTGCCCTTTAGCAGCCCTCCAGGAAGAGAAGGTAAGTACTCTTTGATGTACCAATCCTACAGGCTGCCATGCCAGTGGTACAGGGCTACCGTGAGGGCTGGAGGAAGAAGATGGTTTGAAAGACTTTGGCTCACAGTAGATCTTCAGATCAATGCTACTCTCTGCTTTGTGCTAAATGCTCACATTAAAGTTTGGGCACACCTGGGTGTTCATTTCTAGATCATTCCGGATGGAGAACCAGAAATGCCGTGTTCTGACAGTTCCTTCAAAGAAAAGGATGTCAACAAAGGAAAAGGGCCAGACAGAGAGAAAGCAAAATAGCATTGTGAAACTGTGGCTTTGGTGCCAGAGTGTCAGGCAGGGCTGCAGAGTCACTTGGGCTGGGTTCTGGAGCATGGGAAGCTGTTCTTGTGAGTTTTATTGTCTAAATAGCCCAGGGCCAAAGTCAACCTTGACTCCCGTTCTCCACTTGCAGGCCTTCACTGCCAACAGACAAGAAACATACCAGGCATAGGGGTAGCTTCTAAAACACCATGTTGCCCTTCTATCAGAAAGTCATAAGAAAAAGAGAGACACACAGACACACGGACGCACAGACAGAGGACACTTACTCCCTGTTCTTCAACTACAAGTCTAGAAGATAAACCCAAGCAGGTTCACTCCAAGTCCAATGATGGGGCCCAAGCCACTCCTGGGTATAGCAAGTGTGTATTCTTGTCTTTGACTCTAAGGACATGACCCCAGGGAGCCGCCTCCAATGACAAGATTCAGAGAGGCTTTAGGGTTCATCCTGTGATTCTGAGCCAGTTTTCCTAACACCTTGGAGAGGTAGAGGGGCTGTAGGATGAGTCCAAGCTTCAGGCAGGAGACAGCGGTCAGCAAATCTGGGGGATGCCTAGGACCTGCATTTTCCAGTGGGCAGTACAGCCTGGAACTGATGCTCTCTTCTTCCATGGTTTCAGCCAGTCTCTGACAGTCGGTCTATACGGGTCTCTGGTGGCTTCCATCCCATCAGTGAGTTCTTTGTTCCTCTGCTCAGGAGAATCTTAAGGCAGGAAGGGGCTCACAGTTTCAGAGGGATTTCTCTGTGGCTGCTTGGTCCCCGTGAGCTTGGGTAGAGCATCTCAGAGGTGCCAGGAGTGTGTCTTCACTTGAAGAGGAGCAGCGATAATCTATCATCCAAGGACCTGCCTCTAGGAGATCTCAAACCTCCAGCCCCACGGCCTTGTTTTTACAACCTCACTAAATGGAGCCAGTCATTCAACAGACAAGACTGTTTCTTATCTCAACCATAACATCCACCTGTATGTTTCCTTCCCTCCAGGGTAATGGGATGGATACATTTCCTTAGAACTTCTGTCTCTCACCTCAGTCCCAGCCCCACTCACCTACCCCTTGGATAAGTCCTTCTTTCTAGCCACTTGACCACCACGTTGGTAGGAGTGAGTTTGACTGGGTAACATTATTATCCCGATGACTTTTGAGTTCTTGGTGCTGATCCTAGAGGAAGTCTTGTGATGTAGTCATCTTGTGGCCATCATCTGGACCACTGGAAAAGTCTGGCAGAGAAATGGTCAGAAAAACGTGCATCCTCTAAGCTCAAACGGAAGCTTGGGGATCAAAGGATCATAGACCAAATGTGTGAACTTGCACACGTGTGTACGCAAGAGGACGGCCATCAAATCATGGCGTATTCCATGAACACACATGATGCCCATATGAACCATGGAAAAGCCAGCACACAAACTGACCTACATTTTCCTAGGCAAGCAACCACACACACAGTGAGCATTGTCAGGGACAGGAGAGGGCTGGTAACAGCATATGAGGCCACCCTCATCATTCACCCAACCCCATTAATTAGCTCACATGATTAACTGCCTGCCTGCCTTCCTATTTGCCTATTAATTTTCTTTTTCTCTCTTTTTTCCTTCCTTCCCTCCCTCCCTCCTTCTTTTCTTCCTTCCTTCTCTGTTTCTTGAAATAGACCCTCACTCTGTAGCCCACCCCAGGTTACTTTCAAAGTTTCTATCCTCCTGCCTCAGTCTCCCAAGTGCTGGGATCCCAGATACATGCCACCTGGCCCAACTGTTCACACCTTACCTTAGTCCTTCTGCTCTTCTCTGACCTTTCACTACATATGTTATCTTTAATCCCCTATTTTGTCCAGAGCCCCTAGGACTCCCAAGGACCTAGCATTTATCCTCTTCCATTAAAAAAAGTGTGTGTGTGTGCGCGTGTGATTTCCTTGTATGATACATCCTTCACTCGACATATGCAAGGGATAGCAACAAAGCACTCTGGCCCAATCTTAGCATCTCCCTCCAACACGTTCAGCCGTATCAGAGCCAGGGAAGTGGCACTCAGAGTTCACGGTGGAAGAACAGAGGGACACAAGGGCATGCTTTAAATTAGAAAGTCGTCTCTGTAGCAGGAAGGGGCAAACCATGCCCACATGTGCACAGCACATGTGCCAGCCCCTTGTTGGCACAGAGCTTCACGTCAGAAAGGCTGGGAGGCTGGAGGGCACTGTGTGTGGTCAGCTTCTGTGGACATATGGCTGTTGCTTGTCAAAGGGACACCAAGATGTTGCTTCTCCAGTCAACCTGCACCAAGGTGAGTTTCTATCCAGGGGCTCAGGGATGATGCCTTATGGCTATGGAAGCATCGCCCTTTTGATTTCCAGAGCCACGAAATACGAAGAATGAAAAGTGGAAGAAACTCCCTAAATGTGTTACAGGGCACACCGGTCTTGCCACATGCAAACTGGTATAAGACAGGGGAGCAGGCAGGTGGGAAAATTTGATCTTAATAGCACAGGGCATGGACTAGGGAGATGACTCAATCATTAAAGAGATTGCCACATAAGCCTGAGGACTCGGGTTTATGCAAAGCCAGGAACAGCATTAGGGAAGCAGACAAGGGTGGACCACTCGCTGGGGATGCTGGCCAATCAGTGTCACTGAGTAGGTGAGCTAGAAGTTCAGAGAAAGTGGAGTGTGATAGAGGAAAATTCCTGATGTCAACCTCTGGTCTCTGCATGTGTATACTAACACACATATGCACTCATACACACATGCACTTACACACACATATGCACTCACACTCAAATTCACAGAGTGCGCATACATTCACACACACACATGCATTCACACACACATTCACACAGATGCTCATGCAGTCACACACACATGCACTCAAAACATACATTCATATATATGCACATGCAATCACACACACATTCACACATACACACTCACACACACACACATGTGAACATGCACACACACATGCACTCACAATCACAAACATACATTCACAGACATATACTCACACACATGCAGTCACTCACAAACATGCACCCACACACATGTACTCACTCACACACATGCACTCATACATACACACACTCACTCATACACACATGCACTCACAACACACATTCACACACACACACACTCACGCACATACGCACTCAGTCACACATGCACAATTAAAAACAAATATGTGTGTCTTGCTCCCAAAGTCCCTCAGTTTTTGTGCTGTCTCTTTTCAAAGAGACATATCGCCTCTTTCCAAAGGCAGCCAGGGTAGCAGCATTTTCCAAAATGACCTGGGCATAGAATCTTTCAGCACTACTGGCCTGAGAAACATTTGGAGAGAAAAATGAACCCATTCTTTCAAATGGGAAAATGGAGGCACACAATCAAAGAGAGGAGCCCTGGGTAGTGCACCAGTTAGCAGACACCTGGGGTACCTGACCATCTGTGGATGCAGCTCACATCTGTCTTCAGGTGTCTCTCATGGCCTGAGATAATCCCTGAGTAGAGAGAGTATGTTGCTCAGTCACTCAACAAATACCTCTGTGGTACCTTCTGGGTTAGACGCCGGAAATCCCAAACCCAAGCAAGGCAGGTCTCTGCCTTCAAGGAGATGGTAATGTACCGGAACAAAATAAGCCTCAATTAGAGTCCAGAAAGTGGCTGGTTAGTTCCAGTGTGCACAGTTCCATATGGGGGACTCCAGAGAACACAGATTTCATTCACTGGGCGTTTGAAACAGCAACAGTCCCCAATGACATGGTTTTGGTCTCAGTGGCCACAGCCTATTAATTGCATGTAATTGTACAAAAGACAACTCTGCTACTCCAACCGCTGCAGAGATCACCCGTGTGACTCAGGAGCGGTGGCCCATCTCCTTTCAAAGTCAGAAGGTGGCCTGCCACTGTGTCTCTGCAGTTTAGTCCACATGTCTGCAAAGTGGATGTCCGTGTTACTTTCCATCCCTCGGGGGGAGAAGCCACGTGACATTTTACAAAACTAGACAATCGAAAAGGAGGGATTGATCAACAAAGGCAAAGGTGGTATAAAGTCAATAATACTCTTGGTGAAATTTGCATAAGACGTGAACGGGGCCTTTGGAGAAATGAACGTAGGTGCACAGGAAGCAAGACAGACTCAAGTCAGACAACAAGAGGTGAGGGGCTGACCTCACGAAGGAAGCTGAGGACATGAGTGCCCTAGACAAAAATGACACCAGTAAAAAACACAGGAGGGAAGGGGTTGCAAATACCAAACTACTGAGCTTATTGGAAGGTGGACGGGATGGACACACCCTTGGATGGTAGACAGGACACACCCTCCAGGCACTGCAAAGCCCTAAAGCATGTATGAAGGTAAGGCCCTCATAAAGCACCCTGGATCCAACAAGAACATGAAAAGAAAACATGGCTGTTCTCCACATTTCTTACCCTTCAAAGTAAGAACTGCCAAAGGATGTTCCCGGGGCCTGTTGTTCCCGTGTCTCTGTCCATGTGAATTTCCTAAACAAGTAGGCCCATAGTATCCTAATGTATAGCTTTAAAGGGCTTTGGGTCTTAAAGCTCATATAGCAGTGCTCAGGACTGGGGACCCTAGGAGCTGAGCCCTCAGGACCCCAGCATGGAAACAATGGAAATGAAGGAAGGGAGAAATGGATCCCTCTGCAACTGTGAGCCAAAAGAAACCTTTCCTTCTGCAAAGACGATGTACCCTTGGATCTTGTTATCGTAACAGAAAGTTAGCTGACAAGGAGAACTGTAATTCCCCCCCACCCCCGGTGTTTTAACTGGCATGTTTCTGCTCACCAGGGTGATTTTAGGAGTCTTCGCCGCTCTACAGAGACACAGTAGCTTGGGGGTCACACTCTGGGCCATGGCTTCTGAGGGAGTCCATTAGAGCCCCAAAGAAAAAGCAAAAGTGCATAGAAATTAAGATCTATGAAGGCTCTGGTTTCAAAAACACCATGGCTTCCAGAGGACAGAGTCATGTATAGAGGAACTGAGCTTAGGGCCACCAAGAGGACAGAGTCGTGTACAGAGGAACTGAGCTTAGGGCCACCAAACCCTCGGTCACAGAAGATGGAAACAGTTAGTTCGGGTAATGAATTTGTAATGCTGAGCCCCTGGCTTCCGCCTGCTGGCTGCCTGCTGGCCTTTCTAACCAGTATGACACCATTGGCTAATAGCACCCGTGCTGCCTCTCAGCCATTCTGGGGGGTCACGCTGCTGTACCCCACCTACCCACCCACCCAGATGCACCTCCTCTGGAGTGGCTGTGACAAATTGGCCTTTATTGGTCTGAATTTGGGAACTCCACATTATTTGCCTCTGCGACAGAACAACGCTTCTCTGTTTTCTCTGGCCCCCTCCTACCTCTGTAATGGTCAAGGGTAGAGCGAGATTCCCAGGCTTGGAAGAAAAAGGAAATTCGGACAGGGAGGGAGGCAGAGAGGGGTTCTATGATTGCACTGTGCAGCTTAGGCAAGTTGCTTGACTTCTCTGGGCTTTACTGCTTCTACTTGTTTAGTCGAGACAACAACATCTCATGGGTTTGTTGGGCGAATAGTGTGAAAAATGCAAGGAACTCACATAGCTCCAGGCAATGTACGATAAATAACTACCTCGAACTCTCTCACCACTCAGATGCCTTCTAATTAGGACAGCAAGACCCTCAGCAGACAGTATGTGTGTTGGGTTGAGTGGGTAACTGAATGAATGAGCAAGAATATGAATGACCATGAATGAATGAATGACCATGAATGAATGAATGAATGAATGAATGGATAGATGAATGAATGAATGGATAGATGAATGAATGAATGAACAAATGAAAGATGAATGGATGGATGAATGAATGATGACTGAATGAACAAATGAATTGGCGAATGAATAAACCTTCAACAATCCCCTGCAGGCACACACCACCTCTGTGAGACTCAAACACTATCCATAAAGGTGACCCACCTCCACTGGCCTGAAGCTGGGATTAACTTAATATTCCCCTGCAAGTCTTGCCCTTCTCAGAATTTAGCAGCCTAATCCCTTCCACAAACAGTCAGGGAAAGGCGGCCAGTTGGCCCCTTGGAACTTGGTCACTGCTGAGCAGTACAAACCAAGGTAGACTTTACCCTTCCCTGGAGTGGGGACAGGCAGGTAGGTGGGAAGGGACCCTTCTCTCCTTTATTTCTCTTCGGAAAGGCAGGTGCAGGCCCTGACTCAGACATGGGCCTTCCTGAGTTTTCACGTCAGGGGAGGGACAGGGGAGGTCTTCCACGGGAAGACGGCAGGTGACAGTCCAAGCCTCCACGATTGGCAAAGGCCTCAACTCCTGCCAGGCCTGTGCCAAGTAGCTCTATCTGCTTCCTCTTACCAGACTGTCAGTCTACCTGGCAGCAGAGCCAAGCCGTAAGTCCTGAGTTCAAGGTCACAGAGGGCAGGCAGCCATGGGCCTGCTGTTCCTATGAGCATCTTCTAACAGCACCTTCGCGATGCTGAGATCAGGCACCATCCTGTAGTGTTTGCCGTACACTGCCATCTCTCTGGTTATCCCCATGCCACAGATGAGGAAACAGAGGCTCAGACAGAGAGGTCATTAGCTATTAGCTAAGCCAAATCAGCTATACAGGGGAGAATGAGGAGCTGCCTCATGTGCAGGTGGTGCAAGAGTAGCCTTTGGCCAGCATGGCTCCCAACGGGCACACCCCTTGACCGCTCCTTCTTGTCAAGACAAGAGCTGTGAAGACAGCTCTGAGGAGCTTCGGGGTCCCTATGTCTTGTGTGTGTGTGTGTGTGTGTGTGTATGTGTGTGTGGTGGTGTTGCTGTGTATGTTTGTGTACGCATGTATGTATGTGTGTGTGCCCGAGTATGTGTACATATATGTATAAGTGTATGTGTGTATGTATGTGTGTGCATGTGTGTCTTTGCATGTACATGAAGTACTAATAATAGGGTGGACATACTTAGTACAGTGACTCTGCACTGAATGAAGGGTGAACCTCAGCAATGGCTGGATTGGATTCTTGGCATGACAGGCTCTAGAACCATCTAGGAGACTGGTCTCTGGGCGTGGCTGTGAGGGTCTTTCTGGATTAAGTTAAGTGAGATGGTGCTACCCTAACTGCAGGTAGCCTCATCCCACGATCTTGGATCTCTGACTGAATGAAACAGAGACAGGAGCACCAGCTCCTGTCTCTCTCTGCTGCCTGCATACAGATGCAAAGTGAGCAGACAGTCTACACCCATTCCCTCTCTTCCAGGATGGGATGTGCCCTCACACTGTGGGCCAAATTAAACCTTCCTTTCTCAAGTTGTTTCTCTCGAGTATTTTGAACAGGGAATGAGAGGATGGACTTCAAGATGGCTCCGTAGTTACTGCCCTGTAACCTGACACTGGATTTGATCCCTGGGACCTGTGGTAGAAGGAAGAAACTGACTCCTAAAACTGTCACTGGACTTCCACATGTGCAGTGTGGCAGATGCACATTTGTACATGCAACTGTACGGATGTGTACACCAGAGGGAGGAGGAGGGGAGAGGAGAAGAAGGGAGGAGGGGGAGGAGGAGGAAGGAGGAAGAAGAGGAGGAAGGGAGGAAGGGGAGAAGGGGAGAAGAGAAGAAGGAGGGGGAAGGGAAGGAGAGGGAGAAAAAGGGAAGAGGGGAGGAGGAGGGAGAGGGGGAAGAAGGGAGGAGGGGAGAAAGAGGAGGAAGAAGGGGAGGAAAGGAAGAGGAAGAGACTAAGGAGAGGGAAGAGGAGGAGGGGGAGAAATGGGGGAGAGAAGCAGAAGGAGGAGGAGGGAGGGGAAGAGAGGAAAGGAAGAAGGAAAGTTCCCAGTCCCAGTAACTCCTCAGTACCTACCTAAGACTTAAGCAGGGAAACTGCCTGTCTCAGGACTGCTCAAGGCCACAGCCCTCCTTGGTTTTTTGTTGTGACTTTTATGACTGCTGTCCTTCGCTAGTGGCATATCTAGGGTGGCATCTGTTGTCTCAGGGTTTCCTGATCTTAGCCGGTCTGGGGGTTCTCTCCAGCTCATCATCACAGGGGCACCGGTGAGGTCCAGGTCGGGTGTTGAGGGCCATGAGCCTCTCTAGCCTTGTCCCGTGTTGTGTTTGCATGGTCACTACAAAGGTTACAATGGGAACACTCCTGGACGTGTGAGTTCAGGCAGCAGACAACCATGGGTCAGGCTGGACTCTTGTTCACACAACAAATGACTTTTATAGCCATAGTAAGGAGGGAAATCTACGCTCAGTTCCAGGGGCAGAAACATCTCAGCTAAAAAATGAATTCTCGTGGCCTTACAACCCTGTCCTCTGAACAGCAAGAACCCCAATGCCTCAGCTTAGAATTAGCCAACTTGGCTATAACAAAATACTCAAGAAAGTTACCTAATGGAGGTGGGACTGTCATGGTGGGGAGGGTGTGGCAGAGGCCAGGAAAGGAAAGGGTGGAGATAAGGGATGGAGGGATGGAATGGGGGAGAGGGACAGAGAAAGTGGAGGGGGATAGGGAGAGAGAGGGAGAAGAGGAGGGAGAGGAGGAGGGAGAAAGAGAAGACGCCAACTTTCTCCTTTCCCTACCATTCCAGTCCACGGGTGCGATACCGCCCACATTCAGGGCAGTCCTCTCCCCCTTAGTTAATCCTTTCTGGAAACCACCCTCCCAGACACACCTACAGGTGCACCCCATCAGTCTCCAAGGTGTCTGTGACTGCTGTTAGGTTGACAAGAAGGATTAGCCATCCCAAGCTATAACCATATAACCAACGTCCACATAAATGTATGTATTCATCCGCACATGGTTCAGAGAAGCCAGCCCGGTGGACTCTCACAGCCGATGGAGTGTACATTGGTTCCGATGAAAGGGGGAGGGCTACAGATTTGTAAAATAACCATCATGCATTCGATTGGATTTCTAGCTGGAAAGGGTCATCTGACAGAGTAGACACCTTGACAACATCCAGACTCCTGGTTCCAGCCACCCTGCCTGTAGCAAACTTACCTAAGCAGATGACAAAAGAAGAGGATTTAAAGGGCACCTACCTGTAACTCCAGCTCCAGGGGATCCAATGCCCTCTTCTGGCCATCTTGGACACATGCATTCACATGCACACACACCTACACAGACACACACATGTACACACAATTTAAAAATAAAATAATTTTAAAAAATAGAATCATACAGGTGTGGTGCACACATAAAAATCCCAACACCGAGGAGGTGAAGGATGGGGCATTAGAATGTCTAGCTCATCTTTGGCTACATGGAGAGTTCAAGGCCAGCCTGGGATCAATGAAACTCTGTTGTGGGGGGTGGGGAACAGGTTACGAGTCACCTACCAATTGTGATCCAAGCACTTGAGAGTCTGAGGCAGAAGGATCAATAGTTGAAGCCAGCCTCTCACCCTTGTAATATGTTTGAGGCTAGCCTGGGCTACATGAGAACATCTGAAAACAATAAAAAAAAAATGGTTTAAAGTGAATAACTCCCAACAGCAGTGTGTTGGACGGCCATCCTGGCCACCCCTTGTATGTAAGAAATATCCCCAAACTTGATGACTTAAAACAACCCAAATTTTAGACTTTGGTTATAGCTCTGGCCTGAGTACAGGGCTTGGTGGCGACTGTTCCCGGTTCATAATGAGTTGTACTCAGATGGGTGGATCCACAGAGTCAAGGCTCAGCTTAGAGTCTTGTGGCATGGTGTCCTCACTGTGGGGACTTTAGCGGTCACCTTCTCCCCTTAGAGGCTCAAGACTCTTAAGGTTCCGTGTTCTCAGTGAAAGGAAGTTAAAAAAAAAAAAAAAGACCTCCTGTGTCTTCAAGTTTGTTCCAGGAAAGGACAGAGCAACGTGACCCTTGCCGATCTTGATCAATTGGATTCACAGATCAATACACACAGGGATAAAACTTGAGGTGATGGGTCCCACTTCTTAATGGACACGGCCATAGGTAATTGTTTGTGGTCTTGTTTATGATTTGATGTCTCATTATGTTTGATAACCGTGTTAACAGACAAACAATGTTAATGCTAGATTGTGTAAGCAGAGTTACTAGATGCTCACATCAGTAGGGAGTAGCCTGCTCTATTCTCTGCCTTTGCACACGGCCTGGTTTCAGGTACCAGTAACCCATGGTGGTTCACATCTTTAACTCCAGCCACAGGGGGGGAATCTAGCGCCCTCTTCTGGCTTCTGCAGGTACTGCATGCTTCTGGTGGACGTAGACATCGAGGCACACGTAAACATAAACACATCAAATAAATAAATCTAAAAATAAAATACTAGAATAAATGTTACAGACAATCTTATCCAAATACCAAAACTCTTTTTTGTTGCTATGGAGATGAGTTTTTGTCCTCTGTGTATTTTTCTGTTTTTTTTTTTTTTTTCCTAATTTTGTTCCCCACAAGTCATGTATGAATCCCAGCGATGATTAAGCTTAATAAAATTCCCACTGAAGTTGCCATGCTCAGTATCTCTGAAGGTTTCTGGGTACCTAGGGTATCATTTGGATGGGAGAAAATGGAAACCAGGCTCCTTTTGAGAAGTTCCGGTTCCCCTGTTTGCTACCGACACCAGCTGACCACCCCAGCACTTAGGCTCCCACCTGTGCCCTGTGGACATTGAAGTTTATAGTCCCCAGCCCTTATACGCCTGCCAAGCGGCTCTGACAGTCCCAGAAGACAAAATCAAGGCAGAGCAGCGCAGGTTGGTGTCCGGAAGGGCATCTAAAATATACAACATCTTGGAATCTGTGCCCATCTCAACCTTTCTCCCCAAGATAGGCCATGAGTATCAAACCACCACCACGGGGGCCAGCAAGGATCACCGGCCATGCAGACCAGTCTAGATAAAGGAGTAGAAAAGGTGAGCGGATGAGGGGACACGTCCAGAGTGGAAATAAATGAGGCAGAGGCGGCCGCATCAGGGCGTCTCAGTTTGAGAGTGGGCAGAGATATCAGTGAGGAGAAAGCATGGGGAATGGCTATTTCACGCTTCTTAGACCACAAGGCGGAGGGCGGTGAACCCTGGCCTCCCTGGACACGCCCACCGCCGCTCAATCATTTGCAAAAATGCACTACCAGCATCCAGAAGGAAACCGTCGCCTCTGTGTGTTCAGTACAAGAGGGGTAAATTGCCCGTGACCGTACAGCACATCCCTACTCTGAAAGCCCCAACGTGAGGCCACACAAACTCTGCAACTTTCTCATCACCAAGAACATGGTGTCACAAGTGGAAAAAAATCTCATCCTGGCCCCGTGTGACAGGTTTCCACTGTCAAAAGGCAGGCACTCGAAAGATACCGTATAACGTGATCTTCAGGCTCTGTGTATAAGGCAGGTACGAAACAAATCATCCCCAGGCTATCTCATTACACAGAGGAAAAGGTTCCAGGACTTAAACAGGAGCCCTTGTGGCCACAAACAGGCCTTCTCCAGTCATTGGAATGCCGATTTCACGGGTGTGGCTTTGCATAAATCGCTTTGGTTGCTAGTTGTTAATTTTTTTTGTAAATTCAGTATAAGTGGGATGCTCTAAAATATGTTGTTGTTGTTGTTGCTGTTATTGTGTGTGCATGAGTGCTTGCTATAGTCCATGTGTGGAGGTCACAGAGGAAATTGTTAGAGTTGTTTCTTTCCTTTTGCCATGTGACTCAAGTTTTCAGGCAGCTGGCTGAACCTTCTCACCAGCCCTTAAGCTGAGCACTTAAAAAAAAAAATCAAGTTTGTTGTTACTGTTGTTTTGTTTTATTTTGTTTTTTTTCTATGTAGTACCCTCTGACACATTATGCAGTCTCCTGTGAATGTACACACACTCATAGACGCACAAATTCACACCAGTATACATCATACAGAGTTGTGTTAGGCCTGGCCCAATTGTAGGAAACTTTGCTAGTTCTCGGTTGAATATAGCCCTTGTTACAAAAAGTAAATTATAAGGTGGATCCACATAGTAAATTCCAAGGATAGCCAGAGCTACATAGTGAGACCCTGACTGAGAGAGAGAGAAGGAGGGGAAGAGGGAGAGGGAGAGGGAGGGAGGGAGAGGAGGAGGAGGAGGAAGAGGGAGAGAGAGAGAGAGAGAGAGAGAATATACATATATACATACATTGTAATATATATATATATATATATACACACACACACACATATATATATTCATGTGTGTGTAAAGTTATAGAACCCTGCATAGGGATTTACACTAGAATCCCAGTACTCAAAGGAGGCTGAGATATAAAACCTGAGAGTTCAAGGCCAGCCTGAGCTACCTACCAAGACTCCATTTCAAAAAAAAAAAATTAAGCTAAGTTGCATAAATTTACAATTAATTTATTTTAAAGAAAAAGCAAGGGCTGTGAATGCAGCCCAGTGAGCAGAGCACTTTCCCAGCAAGCATGAAGCTTGGTTTGAGCCCCAGCACCACATAAAACCAGGCACGGTGACACGTGATTGCCAGCCCAGTACTAGGGAAGTGCAAGCAAAAAGTTCAGGGGTCCAGGGTCATCCTCAGCTACAGTGAGTTTGAGGCTAGCCTGAGCTATGTGAGACCCTGGTCTCGGGGGGGGAGGGGAGAAGAAACACCTAAAGTTCGGAGTACTCTAAGCTCCCACTCTTGTGACTTTACAACGATGGCCTCCCCTCTGGTTCTGAAGGTCTACCCACGTGTCATCTGCTAATGGACTATTCTAGGATGTCACGCTTCCTCAGCCCTCACCATGATGTTTGCTGATGTCCTGCTGGTGCCTCAGTCAACAGTGGTGGAATGATTTATAGCTCAGTGAATGCCTGAACTCGGGGCTCTTCAGTCCCTAAGGAGCTAGCGACTAACCATTCATGTCTTTGTGGCTTTATTAGAAATATCCAATGTGTGTGGGATAGCA
The DNA here is from genome assembly GCA_036184795.1 of Tokudaia tokunoshimensis. Classification (NCBI taxonomy): domain Eukaryota; kingdom Metazoa; phylum Chordata; class Mammalia; order Rodentia; family Muridae; genus Tokudaia; species Tokudaia tokunoshimensis. The sequence continues at coordinate 9,180,819 of BTHU01000006.1, read as the reverse complement.
ACTTATGTCTCCCCAACACACATTAGAACAAACCTCGCTCCAAAGTGGAATGGGAGGGGGTATGTGTACACACACACACACACACACACACATGCATGCACACACACATACATGCATGCACACACATACATACATATACACACATACATATACACACATACATACACACATACATATACACATACACACACACACACACACACACACACGCACAAATCCTTTAAATGACCTCAGGTATCTCAGGAGGTGGTACCCATTCCTCTTACCCCATTACCCCAACAGTCCATTTGCTAGGAACTCTGAGGCCACGCACAGAGGGAGCCCAAGGCTATCCTCTGCTTTTCTGCCTCCTTCTGAGCACAGCAACCATCAATAGCCAGAACCAGAGAGGCATCTTGAGGGAGGGAGGGAAGGCGAGAGGGAAAGCTGAGACAGGGGCATTAGAAACTCACCCAATTAATTAGCCAATACTGAGAACTCAGCCATCTGGATGACCCATTGATGAGCATGGCAGGGGGGGCCTAGTCCCCAAGCCCCTTGTGGGTTACCGCAGCCTGAGGCGGCTCATCCTCCACCCCCTCCACCCCCACCCCAAAGCCACTTAAATATTTGATGCAAAATCAAAGCCCTGTTCCAACTTTTATGAGCTGGTGCCAGGCGCCCACCCCTGCCACCATCTCCCCAGGAGCCCCCACCACCAGGCCCTAGTCCTCCATCAAGCCCGGTGCATTAGGACAATTAGCGCTAGCCCACTGGCGCCAATTAGCAGCCAATAGTGTCTATATTATGAAGAGGGGACGGCAGGGCGCCTCTGTCTCCAGCCGGCCTTCACACTCAATTACATTAAGTGGAGGCACGGAGCCGAGGCCCGGTGGACAGTTGCTGGGGTAATTGTGTCTTCTCCCTGGCTACAGGCGCTCCACAGGCTCCCTGGTCCCCAGACCGACTCACTTCCTTGTCTAGTTTCATCACTATAAACTCCTCCCTAAGAGAGGAGGGAGAATCTAGGAAGGAGGCTGGGGAAGCAGAGAAAGGGAGTCCTAAGATAAAATCCCAATATGCACCCTCCCTCCCTCCCACCCTCTCGGCCCTCCCTTCACTTCCTCAGCACAGATGCTCACCCAGTACACCTGCCATGGTGCTTCTGTGGATAGGGCTGATCCATCTGAAAACACAAGCCTCCTCACTCAAAAGATGTCACACCGTCCACGGTGCTGGAGAGTCTGCCGCGTAGGTAAAGTACCATCCTGACCTGTGTTTGAATCCCCAACACCTGTGGAAAAGCCAGGTTCCTATCTGTGCTTCCCGGTGCTACACAGAGACCAAGCCAGCCATACACAGCCTTTGAATGCCACCCTTCTGTATGGTGGTATGCAAATGAGGAGTTCAGTACTTCTGGTAAGCTGTCTGGGCATCTAGCTCTAGGGATCTTTGCTGTGTCTGCCTCCTTGGACCTGGGATTATACACGCTTTCTATCACGTCAAGGCAAAAAACGTCGGAGAGTCAGGGATCAATGTCGCGTTCTCATACTTTCATTCCAAGCAATTTACCCAGCCAGCCACCCCCACTGGCCCCATTCCTGGGGGTTCACTTCCTAGCTGTGTGGTATACTGTCTCTTTAAGGACTTCCAGCCACTTAGAAACCTGGGAAGAAGAGTGTACATGGCTAGGTGAAGAGATGGCCAAATATTACCACAGTAGCCCTGCCTTTTTAGAGCACCAAGTGTCCGAGGAGGAAGCCACCTCCTGCAAGGTGCTCCTTGGTGGCACACTGCAAACGGTCACCACTGGGTCATTCAGCACATGATATCCCCTGGGTGGACAGACGCAGGGCTCCTGCAGGCCTGGCATTTTCCGCTTAGAAAAGCCTTCACTGTGAGTGGCCCACAGATGATGCAGTGTTCCCAGAGAGAAGCCTTGGGCGGGGATGAAAAGGGTTCTTTCTTTCACCGGCCCTTTGGTTGAGCGCCTTTGGTGTGCACAGTGCTGCCCCAGGGAGTTGGCAGTCAATAGAGTTGTGTCTTTCCTTGGGAAACCCAATGGCAGACAGTAATGAACTCCTGTCCCTTCCCTGGGAAATGGCAGAGTCCACACACGGAGGTCAGCCAAACCAGAAGTGTCCTCCGTTTCTCTGTACCGTTTCTACGTATCTTTTGTGGGTAGAGGACAGAACAGTTGGGAGACCAGGGTAGGGAAGTAGATGTCTGCAAGAATGAATGTCCAATGCCGCTCACCTCAGACCAAAGAGTTATTCCCTTCTGCCTGGTGCCTGGGAATAAATGTCTAAGTCCACAGGGCTCGGTATCTCATCTGTACAATGAGATGGGAGCAATCTGGATCCCAACACTGTTCACAGTAACGGAGATATGGAACCAGAGTCAAGGCCCGTCAACAGGAAACTACATAAAGAAATGTGTACATATACACAGTAGAATAGTATACAGCCGTGAAGAGTAACGAAAACGTGAGCCATTTGCATGGAAAGGGGCAAGACTGGAGACTACCACATTAAACAAAATAAGCTGAACTCAGAAAGGCACTAATATCACACATTATATAGATTCCATCTCTGATATATGGGATCTAAGATGGAAGAGATCATGAGAGAGAAGGGAAAAGGAGGAGGGTTCAGCAGGGGGGAGTGGGTGGGTATGATCAACACACACCATTACAAACGCGTGCAAATTTCCTCTTGAACCCTTTGTTTTGAATGACTGATTATGTTCATTAAAAATGGTTTACCTTTACGGATGGAGAGAGATGGCCCATCGGTGGAGACTGTGTGCTGCTCTTGCAGAGGACCCAAGTTCGGTTCCCAGCACCGGTATGAGTGGCTCACAACCACCTGCAGTCCCAGCTCCAGGGGATCAGACATTCTCTTCTGGCCTCCACAGGTACTACACTCAGATGTACACACGTACATACACAAACACATACACACACATACACACACATATACACACATAAATACATACATACACACATACACTCACACACACATACACATACATAAATACACACATACACACATGCATACACATACACACACATAAATACACACATAAACACATATAAGTACATACATACACACAAATAAATACATATATACATACACACTCACACACATACACACATAAATGCGCACACACATAAATGCACACATATACACACATACATAGACACACTCACACACACATACACACTCACACACACATAATACACATAAATACACACATACACACACATAAACACATGTGCACACACACATAAATACACACATACACATACATAAATACACACACACACACACACACACACACACACACACACACACACACCAATTACTGTTTTCTGTTTACAAGTGAGGCTACCGAAGGTCAAATAGGACAGATCCCAGGTCTATAAAGAAAGCTTCATTAGGTGATCAGGCAAATTCAGCCGGTTCCTTTGTGCAAGGCCTCTGCTGCTGCCACTATAAAGGTGGAGTTGAGTACCGGGGAGAGAGCAGCCGAGCTCGAACCCATTTTCTCCTTTGCCCCTGGTGGAGATGTCAGCTGACTCTCCGTCTGACCTCACAGTTCTCTCAGCAACTGTGTGCTATGCTGTAGTTGGTCACCTGGCAGGCACTGAGAGAATGCCCATTGCGAATGGTTTCAAAGGAGGAAGAAGGGACAAAGCGTTGTTCTAAACCAGCTCTCCTTTCTCAGCAGATGAGAGCAGCCGGCTCTGTCCGGTGGAGACGAGCACACAGCCTGGCTTACTTCTTGGGTCCTAGACACAGACTTTGAACTCACCGATAGTTCCTACCTGGTTCAGCTAAGACCTCACATGTAGCGTGTTTGCATGCTCACCCACACTTCTGTCTGGCCCCTATGATTACGCCACCCCCCCCAACATAACAAGAATCCAAGCTTTGTCACACACCTGCAGACTCATCTCTTGGACATGTGGTCTGCAGGGCCACTCCGCTGTGGATGGCCACTCTGTCCCCAGACACCTGCAGGAATGTACATAAAATGTTTTCTGCCACCTTCTAGTGCAGTGCACATTAGGTGAGGCAGCCAGAGCCTTGATGTCATGGGCTCTGCTGGAGCAAAGAGGCTAATGTTGGCATGGAAGGGGCAGAGGCTAGCTAGGGTGTCTTATTGCCTTGGTCTTCCCTCAGTTTTCCCATCCACAAAACATCTGGACCACCAAACCCCCCTTTTCGCACAAGAGGATTTGGTTAAATGTGAAGTTCACACGGCAGATCTTACTAGAAAACCAACAACTCCTGGCTAAGAATATAAAAAGTTACTAAAACCAAAATCAGGAAATCAAAAAACATGACAAAGGCAGTCCCTAGCATAAGACAGAATGTCTTCAACCCACGGGTTTGGTAAGGCACTCAAAGCTCGAATGTATGAAGAGCTCTTAGGCTCACGCCATTGGCTCGGGAGAGAATGGTATCTAAGGAATAAGGAAGGGATCCCACTTATTAATCTAGAAGTTTCTGCCTCATATTATCATGATAGTGAGGAAGAGAAAGAACAGGGTGGAAGAGAGAAGAAGGGGGAGGGAGGGGCTCAGTGGTTAAGAGCACTGACTGCTCTTCTGAAGGTCCTGAGTTCAAATCCCAGCAGCCACGTGGTGACCCACAACCATCCATAATGAGATATGACACCTTCTTCTGGTGTGTCTGAAGACAGCTACAGTGTACTTACATATAACAATAAAGTTTAAAAAGGGGTGGGGAGGAGGAGGGAGAAAAAGGAAGAGGAGGGGTGGAGGAAGAAGGAGGAGGAGGAGGGATGGGAGAGGAAGAGAAGGAAGTCTAGTATGATCTGTTTCTCCCTCTTACTGGAATTTCAGGGAAAGGCTGTGCAGAGGGGGAAACCAAGACTCAGAGAAATTCATACACGTGGCCAAGGTCACGCCTCACCGTTTCCACTTCCAGACAAGCAGCCAGGCACTTCTTCTCCAGGGCATCTCAGGAAAGGCTGCTGGATCGAGATGCCCCATTGGGACAAGGTCTTGGCTGATCATCCGTTCCCGGGGGGTCTGGGCTATGCAGCTGGTGGGCAGAGATGGCCCAATTCAATCCAACTGAACTTCCATCCTCTTTGCAGGGACTCGGGGCTCAAGGGCAAAACACTGGTGAACTCAGGGAGCCGGACAAGGACAAAGAGTTAATTAAGACTGAAAGCAAGACCCGGCCCCCAGCTCTGCCGCCCAGTGCTGCAGACACCCAGGGGCCTGCGCTCCTTGCTCGCACAGCTCAAGTAGCTTCAAAGCAGGGCTAACCAATCCAAAGACAGGCCTGCCCCAAGAGGGAGCCTGCTGTGAAAACCAGATGCCACAGGGGCTGAGATCTGATCCACTTTTTGGGGACACTCCATGGTCCACGGTGTTCTTGGGTCTATATTTTTGGAGGGGGTGGATGTGGAAGGGACATTACGCAGCCGCCAAGTGTCTCCTTCATTCACCCTCAAAATAATGGTTTCTAAAGCCCTCACTGTGCAACCCAGCCTGGCTCAAACTCAAGTTCCTTCTTCTGGCCTCAGCCTCCCAAATTTTATTATTATAGGTGTGTACCTGGACTTCAGGCTTTTATTTATCTTCAAGACTTATCATCAGTCCAAGATGGAACAGACTGTGTGTGTGTGTGTGTGTGTGTGTGTGTGTGTGTATGAATGTGCATGTTTGTGTGTGTGTGTCTGTGTTTGTGTGCATGAGTGTGCATGTTCATATGTGTGTCTACATGTGTGTCTATGTGTCTGTGTAGCTTCTATTTACCAGTCTTCCCTTGTGTGTGTGTGTGGTATGTAGTGTGTGTGTGGGGTGTGTTGGGGGGGTATGTGTGTGGTATGTAGTATGTATGGGGTGTGTTTGTGTGGTGTGTAGTGTGTGTGTGTATGTGGAGTGTGTGTGTGTGTGGTATGAATGTGCATGTTCGTATGTGTGTCTATGTGTGTGTCTATGTGTCTGTGTAGCTTCCATTTACCAGTCTTCCTTTGTGTGTGTGTGGTATGTAGTGTGTGTGGGGGGTGTGTGGGGGGTATGTTTGTGTGGTATGTAGTATGTATGGGGTGTGTTTGTGTGGTGTGTAGTGTGTGTGTGTATGTATGTGGGGTGTGTGTGTATGCGTGTGTATGTATGAATGTTCATATTCGTGTGTGTGTCTGTGTGTATGTGTGTGTACGTGAGTGTGCATGTTCGTATGTGTGTCTATGTGTCTATGTACCTTCCATTTCCCAGTCTTCCCTTGTGTGTGTGTGGAGTATAGTGTGTGTGTGTGTGGTGTGTAGTGTGTGTGTGGGGTGTTTGTGTGGTGTGTAGTGTAGGGGGGGTGTTTGTGTGGTGTGTAGTGTGTGTGTGGAGGTGTGTATGTGGGGTGTGTTTGTGTATGTGTGTGTGTATGTGTGTGTTCAATTTCCCAGCCTTCCCTTGTGTGGTGGGGTGTGTGTGTGTGTGTGTGTGTGTGTGTGTGTGTGTGTCTTCCACTTCCCAGCCTTCCCTGAAGTAATATCAGCTTTGTGGCCTGAATCTGAGAGACGACAGACAGGTACCTTCTAGAAAAGGTTCTGGAAAACATGTCCTGTCTCGATAAAAACAGGAACAGGTGCAGCCAGTTGAGGTCTTTTGTGTCTTTCCTCTCCATTTAACCTGGAGAAGCAGACGTAATGCCCGGAGACAGAGCAGCCATATTGTAACCACGAGGCACTACATGTGCCATGAATCCTGCCAGGAGCACCATATGAAGTGCTCCGCCTGGCATCTCCAGTGGTCACAAGGTCTGAACACGCATGGCAAAGGATTTCTGGACCCCCACCAATCACGTTCACTTGGCTAACACATCTGACATACTATTCACTAGAAGTATTTCCCATGTCCATGTCTTTCTTGCCTAACTAAATGTTGGCTCAACCTGTCTCATATCAAGTCTAAATCCACAGTCAGCATGTCAGCTTGAAGATATAGTGTCCTTCCCTGTTATGGTTTGAATTTAAAATGCGCCCCCAAAGACTTGTGTTTTTAACACTTGGTGTGCAGCAGATAAAATTTTGGGAGGTTGGGGAACCATTGGGAGGTGACCTGGCTGGAGAAAATGGGTCACAGGGGGTGGCTTTTGATGGTTATGTCTTCATGTAGCCTGCTCACTGGTCCTCGGAGGTGTGAAGAGCCCCCATCTCTCACCTCCTCAATGGCTTGCTTCTCCCTGGCTCTCCCGGCAGGACAGGTCGATCACTCTGAAACTGAATCAAGCTGTGCACCTTCTCCTCCCAGAGTTGGAACGGCACATATGGTCTCGCTATGCAATCCTAACTTGTCTAGAACTGTCTAACCCAGGCTTGCCTTGAATTCAGGAGGTCCGCCTATCTCTGCCTCCTGGGGGTCAGGATTTAAAGAGTGTGCCACCACACTTGGCTGTATCTATTGTTTTAAATCACACACTCTGGGGTTGTTTACTGCAACAGCCAAGGAAAGTGCACGGACAATTTAAAACTAAATACTTCTGCAGCCAAGTGTTGGACCCATCCTGGAAACCAAAAGGTATTGGTGCGGCCCACGCTCGAACCACTGGGTAATGGGGGTTCACTACCTGAGCACCTGGAATCCACGGGTCCCTCCTCTGGAAAGTCCAGAAGCCGGAAACGTCTGATTTCCTGGCTCTGCTCTCCCTCACTCCTCGTCAGAGGCCCCCAAGGCCACGGTGGAGCCTCGAGGAGGCTTGGGCTTCCGCCTGCATCCTGTGTGAGCCAGGGATTTCCCTCCCAATTACAAGCTTCCCTTTCAGCTGGTTCCCCTTCCCCACACCTGGCTCAGAAGCACATGATGGCCGTTAGCCTCCATCCTTGCCGCTGCTGTCTCCTGTCACCTCATTGTGCCTGAGTGGGCAGGGGTGCTTCAGACGTGACCCCGTTTGAAAACATTGTGGGTTGACTGAGCCAAAGGGCCATGCAGGAAAAAACGATGGATCACCATAAGTGCCTTCTCTCCAGCACCTAATCCGGGCATGTGTGTGGATGTGCGCTCCCTACTTGGAAATGGCCCTTGTCAGCCCCAACAGCAGTAGCAACTGCTGGGAGCTACAAAAGATGGAGCCTGCTTCATAAACTCTCTGAAGACCCTCTCACTAGAAGGTCACAGAGTCTTCTGGATGCCTGTGGAGACTTACTTTGAGATTTAGGGTGTGTGAGGGCGTACACAGCCTTCCCGGACTCCCAGTCAGCACTGACATCAGGGAAGGGAGCTTAGAAGAGAACGGGATTGAAGGAAAGTGTTTCTCCATCTAGGGGATGCTACATCTCTTACCGTTGCTGCCCTAGTAACTCACGCTAATTCTTTAATGTCAGAAACTCTCCCAGGGACACTAAGTACAGCAACAGGGAGAGTCTGTCAGGGAAGGTGGTGGTTTTCTCAACACCCCCCCCGTGGGCTCCTCAACATGTCTTGTTGGCAATCAGGATGCCCCCCCTCCCCATGACTCCTGAAATATTTTCTAGTGAGTTCCCTGGCTGTACATGACCTTGCCTCTCATTACCCCATCCGTACAAGACTGAGAGCGTCAGTTGACAAGGCCCACAATTGCCTTCTCCCCACTTTGCTAGGTTAAGTGTAGAGGAAGGTGCTCAGGAGGAGGGTCATGGAGGGTGTCAAACCTCTGTTTCCACCCCGATTCTTAGCAATGCAAGGCAGAAAGTGGTAACCAGAGGGGTCACACTAACAAGCAATGTTCTTGTCTGGGTGGGTATTTCTGCATGGCGGGTCTGGGACACACGCTGCTCCAACAACACATATATATTCCATTTGGGTTCCTGGCTTGATGTAGACAGAACTGGATAAATATTGTGCCTAGTGTGACTTCAAACTCGGGGGGGGGGGGTTGCAAAGGATTGGAAATGTCTGTCTTACAAAAGAGTCCTCCCAATTCAGCTGGAGAGACTACATATTAAAAACTCCCCCAGGAAGCGGCTGGAATTCAGCCCCAGTGTCCTTCAAAAGTGTCAGGAGCAGGAACAGTTGCTGAACCAGAGAGAACATTCACTAACCCGGCAAGGGTTTGCCCAAGGTCTCTGTTTACTGAATTTATAAAAGCCGGGCTGAAGACATGGAAATGGATCAGTTGGGAAAGAGCTTGCCCAGCAAGCATGCAGACCTGAGTTCAAATCCCAGGCACCCACATCAACTCAGCTGGAATAGCCCACACCTGTAATCCCAGTGCTTCCACAGGGAGATCAGAGGTGGAGACAAGAGGATCCTAGGGACCCTGTCTTAGACAAGGTCTCACACAAGGTGGAGGGCAAAGCCTGACCTGGAAGTTGTCTTCTGACCTCTGCATGCCTGCCTTGGCATGTGAGTATCGGTTCTCGGCCTTCCTAACACTTCTGCCCTTTAATTCAGCTCCTCGTGTTATGATGATCCGCAATGATAAAACTATTCCGATTGCTACTTTGTATCTGTAACTTTGTGGCTGTTACAAAATATCCGTGCATTATTTCAATTGCTACTTCATAACTGTAGCTTTGCTACTGTTAATGAATCATAATGTAAATATCTGTGTTTCCGACTGTCTTGGGTGACTTGGTTTGCCCCCCACCCCACCCCATCCCCCCACCGCATCTTGCCCCCGTATTCCTCTTCTCTTTTCTTGGGGTTTGGTTCCCTAGAGACTTCATTCATATCAGCCCTGCTTCTGCCTGGATTCCACCATTGAATGCTTCACCCCTGATGTAGGTGAAACATTCCTGACAATACTAAGCAGCCAAGGAGGACCACTGTAATCCTCATTAAAAAAAAAAAAAGAAGGGAGCTAGAAAACCCTCATTGGGGATTATTTGGTATGTTTTCCATACCTCTAGTGCTGGGTGTTCCCAAGACAGTTACTACATCACTCTGAACTCTCTGCAAAGACACATGGAAGCCCAAGAAGATGAAATCAGCGGAGAGTGGGTAGAACCAGGACGGGTAGGGAACAGGAATGACAATATAGGGCCAGCTATACAGACGCCGGCTTGGTTGCTGGCTTTGGGATGCAAAGACCCTCACAGCACTGTTTGTTGTTCTGAGTTTTGCAGATCTACTGTCCAGCATGTCCTAAACAACTACAAGACAGACCTTTAGGATTCCATCTCCATGTGGGTGATTCATGTTGATGCAATTGAGGGCTAGCAGAATTCAGGCATCATCACCAGGATTATGCACCCAGAGAAAGGGGGAAATCAGAGTCATTCGTCCAGACCCTCTATTGAATGTAGAGACTGCACAGGTTAGATGTTTGCTATGTGCAAAAAGCACAATGGAGAGTTAATTAATGCTCTTGGTTAGAGGCTAGCCACCTACGGCAAGACACAGGCTCTCTGTCCTAGCTATGTATTTAAGGACGCTGCAGCAGCATGTAAGCTGCACTCGATCGAATGGTGTTGCCATGTGCCAATAAAACTTTATTAGTACCAAAAGGGGACTGCGGATTCCTGCAACTGAGAAGTACTGAGGCACAGTACTTAGGTACTGATTGGTACCAGGCCCTGGGGCCATGGAAGGAAGATCTGCCCTTTGACCTTTCAGTGTAGTGTGGAGATGGTGCTTTGTGAGAGATGCATAGAAAAGGGTTGCATTGGCACCGTGGGAAGATGGAGAAGGAAATGGAAGGAATGTTGGGGTTCCAGGGGTTGGGGGGGCGTCTAGACAGAGTCAGAGAGGTCCTGCAGAATAGAGGTTTCCTGCTCTCCAAGAAGACCTGGATTCTGTTCCCAGCACACAGGTTGGGTTCAGAACAACCTGGAATTCCAGCTCCAAGAGTACCATTCATTCATTCATTCATTCATTCATTCATTCATTCATTCTCTCTCTCTGTCTCTCTCTCTCTCTGTCTCTCTCTCTCTCTCTCTGTCCCTGTCTGTCTGTCTCTCTCTCTCTCTCTCTCTCTCTCTCTGTCCCTGTCTGTCTCTCTCTCTCTCTCTCTCTCTCTCTCTCTCTCTCTCTCTCTCTCTCTCTCTCTCTCTCTCTCCAACTTTTCATTAGAGGTGACCCCTGACCTGGGAACAGGGGACAGCAGCCTCCATCAAGCTGACCAATCCTGCTGAGCTTGGGAGGGGAGCATCTGGATGTCTCTCTGTTCACAGGAGATGAGAGCCAAGGCCACCAGAGCTGGAGACAGGCGGCTGCCCTCCCTTCAGTCACTTGCCCACCCACAAAAGTCTCTTTTCATCCGATGCATTGCAGCAAAGGGGACTGGCTTCTTCCTGCCCGGGTTTATGGAAGGCGACAGCAGAGGCGAGAAAACAGGCGGCGGAGAAGCCATTACAATCAATTTGCGCAGCCCGCGCGCTCATAGACAGACTCCGTGTGGACTGGATTCTGTTACTGGGGCTGGGGGGCCGGCCCGGCGGGGGGCAGGGGGGCCTTCAGGGAGGCTGGAGCCTTCTGCCTTCCGCGGATGGGCCCCATTAGGGCTGCAGGCTGGCGCCACTGCTGCGGGGGCTCCCACCCGGCGCAAGTCCCATCCCAGAGCAAGATGGGGGGCGCCCGTGTTAGCTTAACTCCTGCGGCTCCCAGACTAATTGCTCACGGTGCAAACACGCCTCAAAGTGCTGTGGCCTCGTCAATAACAGGGTATTAGACGCTTCCATTCCTCAAGCATTGATCTGTTTCCCTCCCTGCCTCCTCCTGGCTTCGCTCCTGCTTCCCTCTCGCAGCCAGGGCTGCCTGGCTCCAGCTTTGATGATTCCCCCCCCCTCCGCCCCCCGCCCCAACACACACTTTAAAGTGTTTTCTAAGCGTGTGTTTAGCGTGAGTGGTGTCTAAGTGCTAATTGTTACACCACAGGTTGATTGGCGACGAGATGGCTTGCCAAGTCCCTCCAGTCTCCTGAGGGGTGGGGCGGGGGGGGGGAACCGGAGAAGAGGTGGGAGAGGGAAATCCTTGATGCTTCTGAGTTTCCGGTCCTCTTTGCACATTTTTCTGGGGCCCCGCTGTTGATGTTGAGGAGGGTAACCTCTACTATAATGTTATTGTTGTAGTTCATTTATTATTTTTGGAAATAATAAAAGAAAGAAAATATTTCTTTTCAGACGCCGGGTAAACTAAAGCCTGGGTGGGGTTGGGGATGGTGGAGTTGGATCCCTAGGTCTGGATAGAACTAGATGTGGTGGTCCATAAAGGAACACCTGGAGTCCAAAGTCATTCTGAGCCTCATGGCAAGTTTGGGGCTAGCCTGGGCTTCCTAACATCCTGTCTCAAAAAACAAAACAAAACCATGCCAGAGGAGACTGTGGCTGCCCCTCAGGAGCTACACTGGGCCTGTGAGGTTGCCAGAATCCCTCTGTCCATCCAGACATGGATCTCTATGTGGAGACAGCAGTAAGAGCCTGCAAGGAGCCCCTGATAGGGGTGAAGATGTCTTAAAAGATGTACTCCTGCCCCTCCATCCATCAGGCTATTGAAACAATGGACCTCAAGGAACTGGAATTTTCCCCTGGAAACTGCACGGTTGAGAAGGAAAATTCTGAAGCCTGGAGCCAGCAGGGGTGTGTATGTGTGTGGGGGTGGGGGAGGTGAGGGGTGGCAGGGTGAGGATTTCACACAGTAGGAACAGCTTCTCAGACTCTCTTGCTGGGAAGACTGGCGCGGAGACAGTAATGGGTCAGTGTAGATAGACCAGACCCTGACTAGGACGTGCATGCCACTACCTCCACCTGTATGTAAACTTTAATCTCATCTCAGGTCCTAAACCTAGAGGGAGTATCTTCATCTCTCTGCCTCTCTTCTCATTGTGGCCTCAACCAGTAAATCTCCCTTCTACGATTTTTACTCTTTAGCCATTTTAATTGGGGTTTTCAAGGAGGGGTGACCACATTTGACTTCTCAGGGTAGAGGCTGTCACCCCAAGGTTGGAAACAATCTGAACACGTTAAATAACACTGTGGGCCTCCTAGGTAGCCCAGGCTATCCTCAAACTTAAAATCCTCCTGCCTCAGCCTCTCAGAATGATGGCCTTACAAGCCTACACCCCGATACCCAGCCTACAGACTCATAGAGCCCTACTCTTGCCCACTAGTAGCCCCAAACATTCCCACCCGATGGGTGAGCCAACATTTCTGGGCGTATACCTGCTTAAAGAGGTGTCCAGACACCATGTTCCAGAAGAGGGGGTAGAGATTCAGGTGGCCCAGTGCACAGCCAATGACCGCTTTCTATCATTTTGCTGACATTGGACAAGATGCTGGGCCACTGGGTACCTGGTTTTCCTCCTCTCTACAACAAGAGTAATGCCAATGTGAACCCATAGTGGGTTTGTGAGGGCGATACAAAGGGTCAGCTGGTGAGCCTCAGATAGACCACGCAGGTGCTGTGGTCATTCTGTTCTGCTCCCTTGCTTTGTTCTAGAATATCTATATGATGTGCGTTCTCGATACTAGGAGTAGGCTTCATGAAACGGTGCCCTCAGCACATGGAAATCTCAGACCCTACCAGGTATCTTCCTGGGACTCGGTCACGTGAGCTATGACATCGTTGTCTCTCCAAGATTCAGGCGCATGTGGAAGTTTCAAATGATCCAGCTTCTCCCAGCACAATGGCCTCACACTTTAGATTTGGGTTCCCAGGAAAAGCATGGCATGTCCCAGCTGCCCCAGACCAGGAAAGCCTATTCCACTTAATTATAATGGATATGACCGTGAGTCTCTCAGCTGACCAAGAGCCAAGCCATGGTCATCCAAGGCCTGGCTTTGGGATGAGTATCTTTGAGACTGCGCTTGCTGGGAAAGGACTGCTCACTGGTCCCTTCTCTGAATGTCCAGCAACGTCCTGTTGAAATGACCTTCAGTAAATGAGACAGTGCCCACAGAATACAGAGAACTTTCGAGACACAGGGATGCCTGCCTCTGCCCATTCTGCACTCCCTTTGGGGCCTTTGCGTGTTTAATTCCTGTTGGTTAGAATGCTGTGGTCTCCGGTGACCTCCTTCCAAAATGCTACCGGAAAGGATCTCATTCACTCACAGGTTTCTGGTCTGCCTTCACCTGTCCATCAAATACAGCTTACCTCATCAATGACAGTGACTATGTCCTTGTCACACTACAACACTACAGGGCCTGGAGTGGCAGATTGGCAAGTTGTGAGAGTTCCAAAGATAGTGGTCTGCAGACTGCAGCGAGCTCTTTGTGCAAAATGGAAATGAATCGGTCCTTACGCTGTTTGGGTGAGTCTTTGCTCAAGCACCTACTTTGGCTCCTCCTCAACAAACCCCTGGTTATGTCAAACAACAGTGGGGGTATGATCTGTTACAGAAAATAAACCCAGCTCGATCCTTAGCTCGGAGCCCCCGATTACTGCAAGCAGCTCGGTGGATCATAAACATGTACCAACGTAATCACAGAGAGAGGTCACATCTGTCTCAACGAAGCATTCCGGTTTGTTTCTGAGCTTTTTGGGGGACCCAAGATGGAACATACAGGAAGTGATTTCCAAAGCACAGTGCTAAGCAACTAGATGGTGGGGTGAGGGCTATTGCCTATCCTTCTGTCTTTGAGCAGGCTACCTGAATGGACCTCAGCTTTCTCCCTGTGAAGTCTCTAAGTTAGTCACATTTTTTTTTATTTTTATTTTTTTTTTAGCAGAACTGTGGGGAAGATAGAGATGACGCACGTGCTGACAGCTGGCGTAACTCAGAGATGTGCTTTAGGAAATGGGACATTTCTAATTTAATACTCTCTGGCATGGAACACTCTTAGGGGTATTTGCTTCCATTTCTAGGCAAGGATACAGGAGTCAAGAGTGGCTCTAGAACTCATGCTCTCAAGAATGCACACACTGTCCCTCAGCAGGGAAGGAAGGAGAAACACCCCACATAGTTTTTCCTCTTAGAAAAAAATAAAAGGGAAAAATTTCCTTCTTGCAAAGGGGAAAATGTCCATTCTATGATCAGAGAAACCTTAGAAGAAAAGCCAGTAAGTCCCACAGTCCACATCCAGCCTTCAGCCCTGAAATGCCCCCAGTCTGTGGCAGAGGCATCAGGAACCTCAGAGGTAACGCTGAAAGTCATTCAATATCTACTAACACATAGTGGAGAAATAGTCCTTATCTGAAGACTGAATGGCACATTCTGCCTCCATGCTATGCTCAAGGATTTGACACAGGTCTTTGATTTCCTGTCTATTTCTTCAGCTGTGGTGTTATTTGGACACACAGAGTCTTACACAGAGCCAGAGTTGATGGTAGTGGTGATGATGCTGATGGTGGTAGTGATGATGGCAGTCATACGTTTAGGTGACATCTCTCGCTGACATGGTAGATGCATACCATATTATTTTAATCAGACGTCAGATATACCATACTATTTTAATTCATTATTAACTATGAGAAAACTGGGATTCCAGGAGGAAAAGTCATTTCCACAAGGTCACCCAGTTAGTATCTTGTCAACCCCAGACATGAAACCAGATGTCCTTAACACCTACATTGAAATGGTGCCCCTTAGTCATGCTCTCTGGAGACCCATGAAGAATTCCAAGGACCCTTTCGGGCTTTGGGGGTACCAGTTGGAAAAGTACAAGCTGCAATCCTTCTGAGATTAATCCAGGTAGCCGTAACTTTAGATTGGTGGAAATTTGAGTCCCTGGGTCTCTACTGAAAGAACTACTGTGGAGGAGACAGGAACACGAACCTCCTACTCTTTCTTCTCCAGCATCCCACTGGCTATCAACTATGAGGTAAGCAGCCTCCTCTGCGGGCAAGTGTGCCTTGTGATCATTTTTGGATTCAAATTCCAACTTTCAGTGTAATTGCTGTGTGACTCTGAGTAGCTGTACTGACATCTCTTAGCCTCAGCTTGCTCTTGTGTATAGCTTGTTTGGGGATTGAAAGAGAGCATCCATTTAAAGAGAAGCAGACTGTTGGGTGTATAGCAAACACTGGGTAAACTTTTACCTCTCCATTTTTATGACTAACAACACACACACAACAGCTCTTTTCTCCACTTTTCTTTAGTACATAAAATTATCAATACTTCAAAAAAAATGAGTTAGCAGATAATCCTGTGTATATGGCCTCCCCTTGGGTAAGGAGATACAGGTGTCCGAGCCTCAGGCTGACACCACCGGGCTGTCGGGCAGGAGCTGTTTCACTAATGAAAGAAAATTGCATAACATGTAAACACTGTTATTCCCACTCAAAATCTTAAGCAGAGATGGATATAAAAGCAGGTGGGTAGGGAGCAATGCTGTTTGAAATGGTCCCACTCTCCCACCTCCCCTGGTACAGTCACCAAAGCCTTAGATTCTGGTGAAGCCCATTTAAAAACTACAAGGCACTCACATAGGTCCTGTCTCCAAGGACATTCTGCTCAAGAAGGAAGCTGGATGGAAGGATTTTTGTCTCCATAATCATACTGGTTTTTATTCCTGTGCTTCCAGAGTAATAAAATAGGATCTTATGAGACATTATCACTTAGAGTGGTCACATTTATTATACAAGCAGTCTGAATAAATAAATGGACAGAAAGATGAATGAATGGGTGGGTGAATGGATGAAGGACTTCCAGCCATTCCTGCTGGATGGATGGAAGTTGAATGGATGGATGGATGGATGATGGATGGACAGAGGGATGGAATGGTGGACAGAAGGATAAATGGGTGGATAAATGGCCTATGGATGAATGGATAATAGATATGTTGATTGGTTAATTGATTGGTTTTGAAGGGATCAACAGTGGATGGGTGTGTATGTATGTATGTATGAATTTATGGATAGATGGATGGTGGTTGAATAAATAGATCAATGATTGCATGGATGGGTGCACAGATGGATAGGAGGGTATGTGAATGGATGATGTAAGTATATATGTATGTATGGATGGATGAATTTATGTATGTATGTATGTATGTATGATGGATAGATAGATGGTGGTTGAATAAATAGATCAATGATTGCATGGTTGGATGGATAGATAGATAGATAGATAGATAGATAGATAGATAGATAGATAGATAGATTAGATAGATTAGATAGATAGATAGATAGATAGATAGTTTGGTGGGATATAGACAGACAGACTGGGTGTATGGCCAATGAGTAGATAAATGGAGAGATACAGGCTGGATAGATAGGTAGTTGAAGGAAGAATGAATAAATAAAATTATCAATAACTGCATAGAAAGAAGGAAGGATGAATGATGGATGGATGGATGGATGGATGGAGGATTTTGGGTGGCTGGCCAGTGAATGACTAGAGTGGAAGATAGATAGATAGATAGATAGATAGATAGATAGATAGATAGATAGATAGATAGATAGATACAGACAGACAGACAGACAATGGATGGATAGATGGATGGATGGACAGACAAATAGACAGATAGACAGATGCCAAATGGTTGGGAGATGGCAAATGGATGTACAGATGGCTGTTGTGGTAAAATGCTAGTACCACACACATATACAAAGCACAGTCAGCAGCAGTGGTGAGGAGGCCTGGCTGGGAGGTACTGAGCAACAGGAGGAAGGTGAGGTAGCCTCATTAATGGTCATGTGGCCCAGGAGGAGAAGCATTCCCATGCCTGTGGTGCTGAGGAGGAGAGTCAAGTGCTAAGAGATTGGAGACACCACCTGCAGCTGCACAGCTCCTGAGTCACCGGTGGACAAGATTCTCTTTCTTTGTTTCTTATAGGTTTGTCTTACTTTTAATTCTGTGCATGTACATACATGCACACACATGCATGCACATGTATGCGAAGTCCAGAAAAGGCACTGGATCCCCCGAAGCTGGAGTTGCAGGCAGTTGTGGGCCACCCGGCCTGGGTGCTAGGACCATCCTCTGGCCTTCTACATGAACAGTGCTCTCTTGCCTGCTGAGCCATCTCTCTATCCCCAACAAGGCTCTTGTTTATGAAACACGAATGCTTTTTTTCGCCGAGATTTTTC
Source organism: Tokudaia tokunoshimensis (assembly GCA_036184795.1). Taxonomy (NCBI): domain Eukaryota; kingdom Metazoa; phylum Chordata; class Mammalia; order Rodentia; family Muridae; genus Tokudaia; species Tokudaia tokunoshimensis. The sequence continues at coordinate 9,162,917 of BTHU01000006.1, read as the reverse complement.
AACCTGTAGAAAGTCTTCCCAAAATGAGACTGGGGGAGTCACTAAAAGAATCATAGGTAAACAAAGAAGATAAACAGTGCAGAGGAAAAGATTCCTTTAAGATCCCTATTTATTTGGTGCCAAATATATACCAGACCTAGGTATACTTTTGAGGCAAACTCTTGACAGTGACTCCATCCGGTTAGGTTTTGTATAAAGGGAAGAGAGGCCGTGACAGAGTATAGAACCCGCAGACTCTTTTTTTTGGTTTGTTTGTTTTTTGTTTTTTGATTTTTGTTTTTTTTTTTTTGAGACAGGGTTTCTCTGTGTAGCCCTGGCTATCCTGGAACTCACTCTGTAGACCAGACTGGCCTTGAACTCAGAAATTCACCTCCCAAGTGCTAGGATTAAAAGTGTGTGCCACCACTGCCTGGTTCCGCAGTCTCTTTTAAACTCTGGGTGCAGAGCTGGGATTCAACCTTCCTTCTAGCTTCCTTCACGGTCTGTCTTGATGCTACCAGTTTCATGAGATGAAAACTAAACAAAATGAGAGAGAGAGAGAGAGAGAGAGAGAGAGAGAGGAAAAAGGGAGAAAATTTGCTTCTGCTCAAATAAAGGAGATTTTTAAAAGGAAAATAAAAATAATAAAGATGAGTTTAAAAGCAGGAAAACAGAGGGAATGTTCCACAACAAGAAGAAAACTGAAAAAAAAAAGCAGAAGAGGGCAGAGGGCCCTTTCCCATCTGCTCCTGTCCAAAGCAACCGCAGTGCAAATTGCACTGGACCGTCTTCCTCGAGCACACACAAAGTGCCTTTTAGCGTGCACACTGGCCTCTGAGGGCCCGGCAGGGAGAGACGGCTGGCGTCGGCTGCAAGGAGTCTGAGGGCCCCGGCAAGAAAACCTCAAGGAAAGCTTCGTGTCTGGGGTCATCGGATTAAAGGAAGCAGTGAAGCTAGAAACAGAGGAGACAGTAGGGAGGGGAGGTAGGGACGGGGGCTGCTGACCCCTGTGACCTCCTGCCTGCTCTAACCTGATGTAACTTATAATCCCGGTAAACAAAATAGTATTAACCCTTGGGGCCAGGTCAACCCCTTCCGCATCTGCCTGCGACTGTTAGATTGTGAGTCCCAGAGGCTTAACTCTTTCTTGGGGTGCTCTGATGGCTGTCACACAGCCCTGCTGTCCAGGGCAGTACATTCAGAGCAGTAGAGGTCCAGGGAAGTGAGGGATTGCATAAGCAAGCAAGCTGACAGACAGACAGACAGACAGACACGCACGCACGCACGCGCGCGCGCGCGCGCGCGCACACACACACACACACACACACACACACACACACACACACGAGGGTGGGCAGCCCCCATCCCTCAGACCTAGACAGGCAGGAGTGTCTAAAGAGGACAATACATTTCCCACTCCTCGTATCTGACATTGTGCTTTGCCTGAATTTTGTTAAAATAGGTCGTTGTCTCTCTCCTGCCCCTCATACGCCCCCAAAGATGGGTTGCTATGAAGCTGTGCTTCAGGAAAAAGTGGTCCATGCCTGGGTGATATGAGCATCCTGGGGAACTTTATAGAGATATAGAAGGCTGCATCCCATCCCTTGGTCTGCAAGACAATTGTTCTTTTATAACAACAAACAAAAACACCGTTTTCTTGGTTCTCTGTGAGTTTCACATCATGCACCCCAATCCCACTCATCCCTCCTCCCTTCATATACACCCTCTACCTTGGCAATCTTCCTCCCAATAAAGAAAAAAGAAAATCTTGTTATACCTATAGTGTGTCATGTGTACAACCTTTTGTCCACACTCCTTTGCTTGCAAATGTTCATTGCAATGCCTCGTTGGTCTGGTTTGAGACCTCCGGCTTCTGCTACTCCATCAATACTGGAGTCTCAGATATGCTGTTATTGCCCTGTGTAATGGAGATACTATAGTTTCAGGTCTGTAGGGCAGGCCTCATTAATGGGGTAGGTGTTGGGGTGAACCAATTCAAAGCCCTGGATCTGGGCTTGAGAGGAATCTGAGCTGTTCAACTTGCTGGCACTTCCACTCTCATGCCTTGGGGTCAGCTCACCAGCAACCCAGCTCTACCCTGCTGCCCAGGTGAGGATCAGGGCCTGCTCTCCCAAGGGTTGTAGTCAGTGAGGGACAGGGACAGGTCCCTGCTCTCATGACTCTCATATGCTGTAGATAACTAGGGATGAAAGAGGAAGGAGAGTCTCTCCTACATCAGCACCACCACCTAGCAGACAAGAGGCAGGGCCAGCTCTCCCACGCTCACGGAGAGGACCATTCTTAAAGAGCATTTGTCTTAAACAGAAAATGAATTTGAATGCTCTAAACATGACAACATTTCCACCTAACCACGTCACATTTGATGCCTATGGGATAGCCAAAGTCACTGCATTTTCTGACCGCCATTACAGCCAGAGTAAGTGTTGAACTAGGCAAGTTGAAGAGGGAAACATGAAGTATTTCATATAGCACTCTCCTCATCTGGGGGTGAGGGGGTGAAGGTAAGATGGTTTTCTTTGGGTCAATGCTTCCCCTCTCCTTCCCAGAAGTCCTGATTAGAGCTACTGCTACTTGCAGCTCATCTGTGATGACACAAGCCATGTCACAAGCTGTGATGACCAGTTGGAGGCCGTCTCTGAGATTTTGCATGTTGTGCATCCTAAGATGCTGGGGACAGTCCACAGTCAGCCTCCTCTTCCAGTTCACGGACAGACAGAATGCCCATCCTGATGGAGAGGTGCATAGCAAAGTCCCAGCTAGACACACACATTCACACTTACTCACACATACATGCACAAACTCACAAACACTCACACACACATACAGACACTCATACACTTGTACACTCACATACACATGTGTACTCACAATACACAAATGCACACACTCACACACATGCACACACTCATAAAAACTCACACCCACACCAACGCACACTCATACACCTGCACACCCATGTACACACATGACAAATGCACACACACACACATATGGGCATGCACACACAATCACAAAGACACTCAGACACACACACACACACAAACACACACACACACATTCACACTTAGCAGAGGGTGGGACATCTTTCAGCTTTGGAGTCTCTACAGTTTCTGAGGTCACCCTATCTCTGGATCCTTTTATCTCAATAAGTGCCCATTAGGGGTCAGGTCAATGTAAGGAGTCTATTATATGTGGAAGAATCTAGAATAAGAACCATCAATTAGAGCCATCACTCTGTGACCTTGCAATTCTGGAACTCAGGCCTCTCTTTCAAACTTCAAGCTCTGCCCTCTTTCTGCCTTGTTCTGGACTACAAAAACCTTGTAAAGCTGTGCCTTGGGGCAGCTATCATCCGGTTCCAAGTTCAAGAGAAGTTTTTGTGTCAACATCTCCTCCGTGGAGCTATGCTCCTAGACTCCCAACCTCCAGATGACCCAAGGGCCACCAATTGCAGTATTCATGACACCTGATGACCTGTCCCTAGCAGCTACTGGCTTCCTGACAGTATCATTGTATCTAACCTGGTCTCCACTGAATTCCCAGTGACCAGCCCAGTCTGGAGAAGCAACAAGAAACCACTTTTTGATTCAATTTATCTTAAATGGGTAAGACTGACCAGATCAGCAAGGATGGAGATGCCAGAGAGAAATGGTGAGTAGGAGAAAGTCTCTGATCAACATTCTCTTCTGGGCAGGTATGATAAACAAAAACCCTTAGCCACCACAGCAGAAGGGATGGATGGATGTAAATAGAATCAATGCATATACGCCCACCTGGCTGACAAGAGGCCTCTAGCCTAGCTTCCAATATGGCATCCTAAGGACACCTTGGAGCTTTTAGGTCCCGAGGGACACCCAGACATCGAATGGATACCTTCTTCTCTGTCACTTGTTCAACAAAACTGTCCTCTTCGGCTCCCAACAGGAACGCCATGGTCAACATTCACTTCACTGTCAAAATCCAGAGCCTGACAGTCAATCCTTGCTTGTTGGTCTAAATCCTCTGCTCAGTTGAAGAAGCCAAGGTATAGGAAAGTTAAAAGCAGGCCCTGACCATCTTTTCTTTCTGATGTGTTTCTCAAGGAGAGTGGGTAAGATGCACAAACTCCCCCAATGCCAAAACCTTGCTCAAAGACTCTTGAGTGAAGATCCAGGGAAGACTTCTGACCATGCGTGCCATGGTGGGTACTCTCTTAGATTCCTCTATATTCGTCTTCCTGGCCCACCCCCAATCTCCCCTCTATTCCCCCTGCTGCTCACCTTTATCTCTGTTATTCTTCTTCAGGAAGCCACAGACTAAAGATTCCACCAAACCCTTAAGCCAGCCAAGCTGTTAACATTGGTTATGAGATTGGTTATGAGCCATGATGATACCAGTCAGGGATGGTTATTTATTGAATGTCAGGCAGTGCACTAAGGACTTCCAAAGAATATCTATTTCAGTCTCTAGAATCATGAATTGTTCATAAATAACTGTAGTACCATGAATTTATTCATTGTACCATGCCCATGTTGTAGTACCATGAACTTATTCACAAATAACGATTTATTAGATAACCATACTGAGGGCAGAGCTTATAAGCAGATTCATTAAGTTATATCATCTTATCTCTTCTAGGTGGCAGATCTCTCCAAGGCCTGATATTCTTAAATCTATTGTCACTTATGATCTGACACAATCTTCATTGATCACAGAACTCAGGGGTTGACTGAGCTGCGTTGCCCCAAATCAGGAGATCTCAGAAAGTCATAGTCTGGACGTTTAGCAGGCTATGGAGGGGGACTTCCAAGATGGTCCACTCCCTTGGTTAGCAAGCTGATGTAAGCTGAAGGCCAGAAGTCTCAGTTAGGTCATGTGGATCTCGCCAGAGCTGGCTTGAGCGTTCTTACAATATGGCAGGATTTCTTGGAGACAGGAAATGAGGGAGGGCAAAGCGGAAGTTACAGTAACTTTTATAACTCAGTGCAAATTGTTACCAGTGTCCTATCTACAATATCCTGTGAGTGACCAGGCCAGCACTAGTCTGCATGGGAAGGACTACACAAGGCTTTGGGTGCCAGAAGATAGATTCATTAAAGGCCATCTTATTGGGTGTTTGTCACAGCGAGTGAACACAAAAGCGAAAGATAGTCTGAGAGTTGATTGTCAACGGAGTCATGATGTCATCTTACCACTCAAGGGAATGAAGTCCACAGAGAACAAATGGGGAGTCTAAGATCCACATTTAGTAGCGAAAGAGCAAAGACATGACCATGACTTCCACTCTTACTCAACAGGCTTCCCCCATCTTTCCTACCACAAAGTGGCCTGGATCCCAGAACAGAGCAAGCCACTGAGATTTCAGCTTGGCAAGACCCAGCACCCAGGCTTTGGCCAACCTCCAGCATCCTCACACCTTGTGCCCTCTCTGCGGATCATTTATTCCAAGGCCCCGCTATAAATATCCGATCAGTGAAATACCTCACTCCTCGGGTACCCACTCCCCAGCCCTGGCCGCCTGTACCCAGCTCAAACAATGCCAGCTTGCAATCAGCCTGCAATCTGAATCCACTTTGCTCACCCAGCACTGAAGGGCTGCCCAAGCTAGTCTGCTGGGGCATGCTGGCATGCCCCCAAGATCACTTTTGCAAGTTAATGGTGCAGTAGTCAGTTGTTAAAAACACTAATTGACGTTAAATAGGTGATGTTATCCGACAATACACAGACGGCTCCTGGCCTACACTCTCCTCTTTGTTTCCTTTCCTTCTGTGTCATTATTTTTTCATGCCTGGAAGTCCCAGTTGAGGTCAGGAGTCATCTAAGGCCAAAGGAGAAGGACACACAGATTGTCATTGGCTCCCATCAGTGATAAGGGAAGCCCAGGGTGGACTTAGCTATCACTACATGACAGAATCCTGACCCTCTTGCCGGACCATCGGACTGTGGTCTCTCCTGACATAGGAGGCTTCAACCCAAGTCAGTGTGCATGTTGGGCAAGCATACCTATACATATACATATACATATACATATACACATATACATTATACATATACATATACATCATACATTATACATATACATATACATATTCAGCTCCAGTCCCACCCCGGGCCCCAGCCCTAGTCCCAGCCCTGGCCCCGGGCCCTGACCCCAGCCCTGCCTTCTCCCTTTGAGCCTCCTTAAGAAAATCTCTGGACTGAGGTTTAGTCAGTAAGGGCATGATTTGTAAGAGCACAAATGACTAACATTTACTGGCTGTCACACCACTTAGAAATACCTGGCCTTTTACAAGTAGTATTTCAGCTCCCAGTGATCCCCAAACCACATCTTCTCAGTCCTCCCCACCTTTTGAATCTTCCACTGTGGGGAGGAACTGGGACCTCCCAGAAATGAAGTCTATTTCAAGGGCATGGCGTGAGTAGGACACGTGGTCCAGGTCAGTGACTAGAAAGTGTGCCCAAGGCCATGGCTAAATTACAGTCCCCCAAGTGCCTATATCCCAGTCCCTGTGTTCTGAGAGCATTTTAGGAGATGGGGCATTGGGTTGGGACATGGAGAGATGACCTTAGATTCTCCTAACAGAGTCACAAGGTCATTAAGAGATCCCATAATTAAGTTGGGTTCAAGTGTTCCTAGAGGCTGTAAAAAGACAAGCAATGGCCTCCTTCTACAGCCTCTGTAAAAAAAGCAAGCCCTACACCATGTCGACTTTGGTATGGTGACAGCTACCTTGGACCTCTGACTCCCAGAGCTGTAAGATGACCAGCATGTCCTGTTTAAAAGCACCAAGTTCCTGTCAACAGCAGGCAAATGCTAATGTTGCTGGCCGCACTCTCAACAACCACAAGCATGATGCCATTAGGGTACAACTTAGGAGAGGACCTGTTTCTCTTCCTTCCATACAACTCTCCCAGGTAGAAAACATTCTTTCTGTCTCTGCAAGGTGGAGACACTGAAAGAGACATCCAGGATGCCTACTGAGAAGTCAGTTAAGTGCCTTGAGCTGTAAAGACATTTAGGGTAAGCAGGAGTGCAAAGCCACAGCCCATGAAGGCTCTCTCCCTCCCTGGGTAGCATCCATGGAGGGAAGGACTCAGCCAGGTCAGAGCCATCTCTGTGGGGTCAATGAGGTTATCTTGGGCTATACCCACCTCAGCAGAGGCTGCAGGCTGACAGGCACCCTGCCATCTGGGTCCTCCCATGAAGGGATCTTGGCGTCAGGCCTTAATGGCATGGTGAGTCTGGGACATGGGAAGTGCTGGGTTAGGCTTCTTAGAATAGTGCCGGCACCATGGGGACATGGGGACCACAGCTGGAGACAGAGAAATGGGTCTCTGGGGGCCCAGTGGTGCCTCTGTGGGCCCCCAGGGAGGCAAGAGACTGGGCTGCCACCAGCTCCGTGCTTTTTAAAGGCCATTACATGCCTCTGTGGGCGAGGAGCTGGGCTCAGAGCATTTGATCAGCACAGATTGGACCCAGCGGATCAATGGCTAGGTGGACAGTTTGTGCTTCCCCCCTGAGCCCACCCCTCTTTAACTAGTGCGGGCGCCAGACTCACAACAGGTCCTCAGCAGCTGTCAATCAAAACCATGAAATATTCATCCCGGTTAATCTCCTTCAGAGACCTACCCAGAACCCTGACGGGGCTGCACAGTGCTTATAGGCTTGTAAAGAATGGGTATGGAAGGGAGGGAGAGGAAGGGGTGGGGGATGCAGGATCAGCAGGAGGTAGCTTGACACCCTACTCAAAGATCCCCTCAGCCAACATTTCTGAGGCACCATTGGCCCCCTGAGCTGGGAAGATATTTGCATCTACTGTGTGAGTCTTCCCAAACTTAGAGGTTGGCCACAGAGCACTTGCCATCAACACAATAGCTCTGGATAACAAAGACTGTCCTACCCCCTCATATGACTCAGGTTAGCTCCTAAATCATGTAGCTGAGAATAGCCTTGAACTTAAGCTATCCTACATGCAGTGCTGGGGATGGAAGCCCAGCTTGGTGTGTGCTAGGCAAGTGATCTCCCAAGGAGCTATATCTCTACATCCAAGGGAAACTACCATACAAAAATTTTCTTACCCAGACTTTACGTAAATCACAATTGTTGTGATCATAAAAAAAAAAAAGAAAGAAATAGGCGTAAGAATATGTTCTATGGGCGTGTCAGGGAAGGAGGTGCCTCAGCGGGCCCATGCCTAGGCATCCCTTCTCCCTGAGGGACCAGACTCACGAAGGTATCGCATAGAATAGAGTTTATTCAGGGCATGGGGAGGGGAGTTAAGAGAGTAGTAGAGGCAGAGAAAGGCAGAAAGAAGGAGAGAGTAGAGAAGGAGAGGCTGGCCATGAGCACGTGGAGAGAGGGGGGAAGGGAAGGGGGAGAGAGAAGAGCCTAAGAGAGGGCAAGAGAGAAGCTAAGAGTGAGAGAATAAGAGAGAGAGCAGGGAGGGGCAAGCAGCCCCTTTTATAATGGGCCAGACTTACCTGGCTGTTGCCAGGTAACTGTGGGGAGGGGCATACCTGCCTGTTGCCAGGTACCTGTGGGGAGGGGCATACCTGCCTGTTGCCAGGTAACTGAGCAGTGGAGCTTAGGTAGAATCCTAACAACAATCATTATAAAACATACCACAAAATGTAAATTATATAGATATGTATGTGTATGTATGCATAATAATGTATAAAATATAAGTATATAATATATATTTGAGACTTTTAACTATCTGCAAGCTCTAGCCTCAGTCTAAACATTTGGTCCACAACTACCGACAGTCTTTTAAAAACAACAAAGAAACAAACAAACAAACAAACAAACAACAACAGCAACAATAACAAACCAAGCAGTCGTTCGTAAGTCATTTTGGTAATGATCACTGCGGACTTTCCTATTGTGCTTTGACCTCTAGTGGGTTGTGACTGGCTCACTATGTCTGTACCCAGTTAAGACTGCTCTTGCAAGGAACTTCCTCCCTCAGTCCCCAGCTCCAAAAGCACCAAGCCTCAATGACTCTTTCTTGTATAAACACACAAGAGGCCAAGAGAGCCCCCCCACTTGGAAATTCCTTTGTTTTCCCTTGGGGTCCCAGGGTCTGTCCTTGGGGGCTTCCTTTGTCACCCTCATTCTACTGGATCCCATTGTCCTTTCCCGGTAGGAGGCACCATGATGCTGCTTCCTCAAAGTGAGCATGTGACTTGAGGTTACTTGAGGTGACTTGAGATACCCATGCGCTCAGTACTTCCTCCCACTGGGCCAGGGCAATATTAAAAAGCAAGTCTGATGGCAGAAGCCCTTGGCTGGAGATAATCAGATGGTGTCCCATTTCACTGAGATGGGCATCGTGACTGATCTGAAGATCAGCTCAGACTTCCATGCCCTTCCTCCCCACTAACCTAAAGCATCTTTCTCTTGGGGCTCCATGTTCTCCCTGGTTAAAGTGACTGATCAGTCTCCACGACTTGTGGGTGTTCGTCTGAATTACCCATGTCCACACACTGCAAGACAAGCCTAAGCATCCAGGGGTTTATCAGGAGGAAACTTGGAAGGTAGCCTGCAAGTTGGAGGGGTCATCAGGTCAGTGTGAAAGGAGCTAGAAGTAAGGCGTGAACATTCTAGACTCAAGAGTGAAGGAGATGTGCTGGTACCTAAGTCAGCCATCCTAGAATGCTTGGGGATGCTGAGAATGGGCCTCGCCTCAGTGTGCTCCTGAGTATGCACACACACACACACACACACACACACACACACACACACACACACACGCACACACACACACGCACAAATACACACACAGACACACACATGCATACACACACATACAGACATACACACACACAAATACAAACACATGCATACACACACATACACACATGCACAAGCACACACACATACACATACACATACATACACACATGCACAAACACACACATACAGAAACACACACACATACAAACACACATACAGACACACACACATGCACAAACACACATATATACAGACACACACATGCATACACACATACACTCATGCACAAGCACACACATACACATACATACACACATGCACAAACACAGACACACACATATAGAAACACACACATGCACAAACACATTTACAGACATACACACTCACACACCTCATGCACACCTATCACAGAGACACACATAAACACAGCCACACACACACATATACACACAGACACAGACCCTCTAGAATGGTACCTTCTGCCTCTCAGCACCCCACCCTCCCTCACCAAGCTGGAGATCCGGGCCCAGTACTGCTTTTAAGTTGTGCATTTGAGCATGATACACTTTATGCCACATACATTTTCTCACAGCTTGAAGGGAAAGCCTGGGTTTCTTAGAGTCAGCCTACATAGCTCAGACCTCAAGCTCATCTCGCCCAAAGATGTACACTGGCAGGTGACTGCTTCTCACCATGATAAGGGGAGAGCACGGCGATGATGATGATGATGATGATGATGATGATAAGTCACACACACTAAGTGAGTACCCCATGCAACCCACCAGTCTATTCCATGGTGCCGTGCAGGAGCAATGTATTCCAGATGCCATGAGCCTCTAGTAGCTCTGAGGCCTTATAGATGTCGCCTAGGACACCCCATGTAATAACACA